>BPLR01008350.1:0-83132 GCA_021605095.1 Caerostris extrusa | reverse complement strand
TTACGTATTGCTTATCGGCATTGAGCTAGGGAATTCAATAAATCCGTTTGAAAAAGAATAGCTTCAATTAAATAAAAGTTGATTAATTCATATATGAGAAAGAAAATTCTAATTCATTTCTTCTTGTAAACATATTGTCTTAATTTTTATTTATTCCTTAACATTTATCATTTAAGTAAAAGCGTTTTTATTTAAAAATTTCTATAAGTTGCCTAAACCAAATCTTATAAAAAACAAACTAACAAATCAATAATAGTAAGCATATTAGGAACAAAGCTACAACAAGCACGCAAAAGTGAAAGGTGATGTGTTCTTTTTCTTGATATCTGTATTACATTTACTATGGAATGGAGAATCTTTATTGGTTTTAAGTAGAACTATCACTACTACTACACACCCTACCATATGAGCTCAGAGTTAAGATGCCTTTATGCAGTTTGGGAATGACGTGGGTGAAATTAAATGGACATATTAATGGAGGCGGGAAAATTTTCGAAAAATTTTTATTTGGGCGATACAGAAGCTGAACAATGAGGGAAATATTTTACAAAAAAATGTAGAAAACATCAAAAAATTAAAATTTAAAATATGACATATGAGAATACATAAAAATATAAAATATACATAAGGTAAGTAATTAGAAAAAAAAATAAAACAATGCAATATAATAAACACAATATTGAGAATATATAAATCAGAGAATGGAAGGAATATTCATCAACGCAATTACATTTTATTGAAAGAATGATTAGAAAAGGAGTAACAGCTAATAAATAATTGGACAGTAGAATCAGATTATGCAGAATTATGAACGATGGAAATGCAAAAGGCAGGAGTATATTACATCTTGAGAAGAGACAATAAGCAAATTGCATAGCTAAATAATTGCTATTAACATAAAAGTATTAGGGAATGTGAAAAATTAAATATTGATATGCGTATGGAATGAAATAACAAATTGTTTCGAAATTAGTTTACCCTAGATATCCACACCAAATGTATACACCCACATAGGTTTTAAGGAGAAGGGGATTAGGATACGAACACCAAGGAACATCTAAACACCCTTAGGAGTTCATTATAAATTGTGTCTTCGGCATGAAAGTTGCCTTACCAAAATTGAGATAGCTTGGCAGAATATTCAATAAATATCTCTAGCCATTGATTCGAATGGCTAAAAACCCAATTATCACTTCACTGAATGTAATAATATTATTAGAACAGTTCAATACGAATAATAAAGTATGTTAATGTCCATAAAGTAAGGTAATATACATCAAACAATCATTTTTAGTCCAAAATGTTTACATTTCATAAAGAGAATATTTACGATAAAATATATTCATTATCCATAAACATTATATTAGCGTGTAAAATAATTTTCAGTAAGCAACTCCCCTCCAAATTTCAATTTCTGTGAATTCATTTGTGTTTAGAGAACTGCTGAAATACGAATGCATATTTAATGGCGTCTTCTGTACTATTTTAAAAAAAATGTACAATCAAATCGCTTTTATTAGTCATAACCATGGAATTTTCTGTTCCAGAATAGAAAAGGCAAAAGAAAGAATAAAAAAAAAAAAAAATCAAGAGTTTCAGCTCCCTCAGATACCTCATCTTCTTAATAGCAGACACAAAAAAATCTTTAAAATTTTAATGACCTCCCTAATGAATATAAATTACTACCCATCTTTTTTTTTCTTCTTTCGAAAGTGTGTGATACACACTAGTTACACGTCACGCTCTGTTGTAACAATAAAAAAGATTAAAAATGCAAATCAGAGAAGTATACCTATTACTGGCTCCTTTTCACTGTGTAAATGATTCTGTAAGAAATGTGATTTAATTCAACACCGTTATCACTTTTTAATAAAACTCGTAAAATAAGAGGTGCGAGCATTTTTGAATTAATTTTTTTCTACTTTGCCTCTGAGAAATGTTTTATAAGAAAAAAATTATCTTTTTTTTTTCCCTCTGTTTGAGAGTATAAAAACAAGCATTATCTGTCCTCACTTATCATCTTTTAAAGATATTTAATAGCTAGAGGAGGGTGTTATGCTTCGTTTCTTTTCTTATGACTTGTATATGTTTATACTCCAACATTTTATCATGGCTTGAATGATTTTCAGTTCCATAAAAGTTAGTCCATTTTAAATCTGTCGTCTTGGTATAACTGAAATTGTTAAAATAAAATAGTAAATCAATTAGAAAAAGGGATTTTCCTTCAGTTTCTTATTATTTTCTTATTTTCTTATTCTTTTCTTTTTTTTTTTATTCACTAATGATATTTTCATTTAACAAAATTTATTTTATTTATAGAGCTCACAAAGTGTTAGCAGTTTAAAAGTTATCGAATAAAGTACAATCAGAAAATAGTAGGAAAGTATATTAAATATCTTAAGAATAATTACATTTTTTAATTTTAAATATTAATTAGTATTTAACCTTCAGAATATAATTTGTTTTAAGATTTTTTTTTATTTGTAACATAATAAGCAATGTAGCAATTTATTCTGAAATATAACACAGTTTATTTTTGAAGAATCTTTTATCATAATTTGTCCTTACAATAACAAATAATGTAATTTGGATTGAATATTAAATGTAAAAGTATTTTTGTATAAATTTATTTTTCATTCTTATTAGCAATGAAGGCAGTTTTTTAATTAACGTTATCCAGTTTTAAATTTCTGAAAATACAATTTAAAGACATATGCCATAATTATAGTTATTACTGAAAAAAAGGAAATTTAATTTTTCTTGTAATAATATATTAAAGCAAATGATAATTTCTGTGAATCTTTTTTTTTAAAATTAATTCTCCTACTATGCAGCCGCCGAGAAATGTTTTATAAGAAAAAAATTATCTTTTTTTTCCTCTGTTTAAAACAAAGATTATCTGTCGTCACTTATCACCTTTTTTAAAAGATATTTAATAGCTAGAGGATGGTGTTATGCTTCTGCTTCTTTTCTTCTGGCTTGTATATGTTTATATCCCAACATTTTATCACGGCTTGAATGATTTTCAGTTCCATAGAAAAGTTAGTCCATTTTAAATCTGTCGTCTTGCTGTAACTTCAAAGTTATTAAAATAAAATAGTAAATCAATTAAAAAAAATTATTTCAATTCAGTTTTCTCCCTTGTTTTTATGTTTTTTTATTGTTTACATTAATTTATTAATTTACTAAAGAAATTTCTATGTAAAAATATTTATTTTATTTATAGAGCTCACAATTTATTAGCAGTTTAAAAGTTGTCGAATAAATACATGCAAGTATATTAAATATCTTATGAATGGTTAAAATTTTTTTACTTTAAATATTAAATAGTATTTAATCTTCAGAATATAATTTATTTAAAAATATTTGTTTTTTTTATCTGTAACATAATAAGCAATGTAGCAATTTGTTCTGAAATATAACACAACTCATTTTTGAAGGATCTTTATCATATTCTGTTCTAACAATACTAAATAATGTAATTTAGATTGGAATATTGAATGCAAAAAGTATTTTTTGTGTAAAGATATTTCTCTTATAAAGATATTTTTTTTTTTTTGCAATAAAGACAGTTTTTTAATTAACAATATGAAATTTTAAACTTCTGAATATACCACTTTAAGACATGTCATAATTATAGTTATTATTGGAATAAAAATAAAAATTTATTATTTAATGTAATAATATATTAAAGCAAATGATACTTTTCTGTGAACGTTTTTTTAAAAATTAATTTTAGAGTTGAGAAAAGTTTTGTAAGAAAAAAATTATCTTTTTTATTCTCTCTCTGTAAGAGTATAAAAACAAACATTATCTGTTTACACTTATCACATTTATACACTTGTTTAAATATATTTAATAGCTAGAGGAGGGTGTTATGTTTCGTTTCCTTTATTCTGACTTGTATATGTTTATATTTCAACATTTTATCATGGCCTGAATTGTTTTCAGTTCCATAGAAAGTTAGTCCATTTTAAATTTGTCATTTTGCTGTAACTTCAAAGTTATTAAAATAAAATAGTAAATCAATTAGAAAAGTGATTTCTCTTCAGTTTCTCTTTTATTTTTCGTTAATATTTTCATATTTATTTACTAATTATATTTTCATTAACAAATATTTATTTTATTTATAGAGTTCACAATTTATTAGCAGTTTAAAAGTTGTTGAATAAAGTACAGTTCGAAAATACTATGCAAGTATATTAACTATCTAAAGAATGATTACAATTTTTATATTCTATATATTAAGTAGCATTTAATCTTCAGAATAAAATTTCTTTTAAGATATTTTTTGTAGCATAATAAGCAATGCAAGAATTTCTACTGAAATATAAAGCAGTTCCTTTTGAAGAATGTTTATCATATTATATTCTTACAAAAACAAATAATATAATTTGATTGGAATTTGAAATGTAAAAGTATTTTTGTACACAAATATTTCTCTTTCTTATTAGCGGTGAAGTCATTTTTTAATTAACATCATCAAACTTTAAACTTATGAAAATTAAAGACATATACCAGGATTATAGTTATTGGAATAAAGATTAAAATTAATTAATTATTGTAATAATATATTAAAGCAAATAGTGATTTTTGGGTGCTTTTTTAAAAACTGTATTTTAATAGAATTAAATTATATTGGTAATCGGATAAACCTTTTTCCAAGATATAAACATTTCAAAAAATAAACTTACAATTATTTATAATTAAATGCTATTATTTTTATATTATAAATTTGCAACAGAAAATTTTTACATCCACTCTTCCATTATATTTAAATTAAATTTAAAGCTGTATAAATAATTGTATTACTTAGTAAGAAAAAAAAAGGACAATACGACATATTTGTTCTGTAAACCTGTATTTATGTCGTACTCCAAAAGTCAGATAAAATTAATGTAATTATAATATAAAATCTTTTTGCTGCTTATCACAATACTGAAAATAAAAATTCGATTGTTGAATAAATATTTTATTCTTCCTTAAAAACAAAATAAAATTATAATATGAATCAGAAAGATTTAAAAAGTTATTTAATATAATTGTTTTACTGAAGAAATCTTTTCATTAAAATTTTATGAAACACATTGTGTTTTACGTTGAATACAAATTTATATTTTAATAAAAATAAATATAAATACAAAAATAATAATTTCAGCTGTGCTAATAATTCTGTTGTAAATATTAAATAATTGGAAATTGCTGACTACTAAAATTGAATATGCTGGAAATTGCCGATTCTCCAAATATCAGTCATAAATCACTACATGATAAAATACCGAATCATTCTAATAATAAAATTTAAAAAGAGAACTTTAAATTCGTTTATTAAGCGAAACAATATATTGTTATAACAGTTATACTGTGGGTTTTTTTGTATTATTAAATTATTAGCATTAAATTAAAATTAAATTAAATTAAATATATTAGTCATAACTCACTATATGATTAAATACCGAATCATTCTAATAATAAAATTTGAAATAGATCTTTAAATTCGTTATTAAACGAAACAATATATTTTGTAGTAATTATACTGTGGTTTTTTTGTATTATTATTAAATTAGCAAGTAAATTAAAATTAAATTAAATTAAATGTATTAATCATAAGCCATTGTAGGATTAAATACGAATCATTCTAATAATAAAATTTGAAACAGAACTTTAAATTCGTTTTTTTAAACGAAACAATAGATTTTTATAATAGGTATACTGTTTTTATTTGTATTATTAAATTAGTAGCATTAAATTAAAATTAAATTAGTAGTATTAAAATTAAAATTAAATTAAATTAAATGTATTAGTCATAAATCACTATAGGCTTAAATACTGAATCATTCTAATAATAAAATTTGAACTATAATTTTTAAATTCGTTTTTAAAGGAAACAATATAACTTAATAATACAAAAGCCCTCACAGTATAACTAATATAAAAATATATTGTTTAACTTAATAAAAAAGAATTTAAAGTTCTGTTTCAAATTTTATTGTTAGAATGTTCAATATCTAATCCTATAGTGATTTATGATTGATGTTTGGAAAGTTAGCATTTTTAAAGCGATCTAATGAAGAATCTTCTATGTTTCGAATGGCTTTATGAAAATCTCAAATACTGCCCGAGTAATTAATTTTGACTTATTTAATTAGAGGAACTTGGGAAAAAATCAACGATTCATAATTAATTAATAACTTCTGACGGAGTATTACTCAATTTCATTAAATTTGGTAAGACACCTCAATTCATTTTCTGTGTTTACCAGATTTAGCTTTCTCCGGTTTTTAACAAAAACAGTTTTTTATGCCAAACTCTTAATGGCTAATTGGGTTAAGCATTTTATTAATTTATTCCATGTATCTAATTAATGATTCATTATTTCTTCATGCTTGAATGCTATTAATTAATTAGCAAAAAATGGAAGCCATAACTGCATACACTCTGTCAACTTGTGTAAAACAATGTAGGGATATTTTAAATGAATTGCTTAATGTTCTTAGCATTTTATTTTTTTATTATGTTGTTCTATATAAGCATTCATTTTACATATTTAATAATAAATAAAATGGTCAGAATGTTGTTAATAGTTTTTTTTTTTTTTTTTTTTGTGACTTGAAATGGAATAATAAAATTAGAAATATTATTCGGTTAACAACTTTATTAATTCTTCTTATACCTGAGTGCCTATAACGATTGAATTTCGAAATTTGGAATTATTGAAATTTGCATATAACTTTCAAAATGTTTTTTTCTATTTTTTTAAAATGATTAAAATTATTTAAATTAAATTAAAATTATTAATAAATTATTTAAATTAAAATTTTAAAAACGATTAAGGAGTATGTACAAAAAAGAAAATAATAATGAATTAGTACACTATTTTAAAAGTAAGCTTTTAACTTATATAGTTTTTCATAATAATCTAAATGTCTGGTTTTATGTTATCTAAGTACTAAGAAATATAATTTAGTAAGCATTTCATATAACTTTTGACATTAGAAGTTACTTTAGTATCTTTTATCTTTTTACTTATAAGACGATAGTTAAAAACTTAATAAAACTCGAAACTTTATATATATCACATGTGTGGTAACTAACTTTTGAAATTTACTAAATTACATTTATTGTTTTTTATAGACAAGGAATATATTGAATTTCTAAGCTAATAAATTCTATCTTTAACTATTTATTTTTATTATGCACCAAAATTATCCTAAATAAATTTTTGAAGAAAATGCCTGAAAAACATTCAGTCTATTTTTGTGGGCAGTTTGTTTTAACATTTGATAAATTTAAATATTAAAATGAAGAAAATTATCTTAAAAGTGTATTTTATATAGAATTTAATGTGTTCCTTTCCTATAGCATTTTTATTTATTGAATGCATACAGAATTAGCAACATTTTTTTAATTAGTACAATTTAGATGCTCTCATTTTAGAAAAAATATTAAAAATTCAGTTTCATGAAAAAATTTTATCTTTCAGAATTGTTACGTTTTCTCTTCCACACAATCACGAATTTAAAAAAAATGTAAGCACATTCATTTTGACAGGAAATATAAACAATAGACTCAGATAAGTATTTTATAAAAGCAACGTGAAAGCTTTTTAAAAAAATTAAAAGTAGTAATTAGCCTGGTGTGTAATGGATTTAGTTACTATAACTTTGTTAGTTACGATTATTATGTTTTATGTAATATAGCGAAACAATAAACAATTTTTAATAGTATTGATGTATTCCAATGTGAAGCATTTTGACCTTAAGCCATTCACCACTATAACAGCTGATTAGAATATTTAGCTTTATCTAGAATGCACTATGTGGACTTGCCATGCTCTGCTTATTTTGCCACAGCAATTTAGAATGAATAACCTTCGGGTAGCTTCTATTGATTTCAAACCCTCCACCTTAAGTTCAATAAAAAATCGCTTTATCTGCCTATGGATTTTATCGAGTCCATTATATGGTAAAAACATGTAAGAAATGAACTTTGCGTGCAACGTCACTTATCAGTACTAGAACCAAACACTTTTCGATAGGAAGCCCACATTTTTGATTTTTTTCTTTTGAAAAAGATATTTAATGCACGTTACTCACAGACCTTACTCACTGCCCCTAAAGCAACAGTAAATAAATAAACAGGCTATAATCAACATAAAATATATTAGATTATTAATACAAATAATTACACTTTTTACCAGAAGAATTTGATTCAATGGTATGATAGTACTCAGTCATAAGGCTCTTTTATATTTTTATATAATTGTTCGTTAAGTTTTTCTTCAAATATTTCAAAACTTTTTCTACAAATATAAAGTAATTCTTAAAAAAAAAATCTTCTTATAGCATAAAATTATTATTCAAAGTCCTTTTCAATAACTATCCTAATAAATTATAAACGTAATCACGATTTTTTACAGAGACACATAATCTTAATTTGTTAGCACTAGAACCAAACCCTTTTCGTTAGAAGTCAGCATTTCGTTTTTATTACAATTGAACAAATATTTTATGCGTTTTCATCAGGTGTCACAGCCACTATAGCAACAGTAAATAAATAAACAGGTTATAATTAACACAAAATATATTACATTATTAAATTAACAAAAAAAATTACATATTTACCAGAAAAATTTTGTTTCAATGTTAAGGCAGTTCTCAGCCATAAGGTTCTTTTTATTTTATAATTTTTTTGTTAAGTTTTTACTGAAATATTTCAAATTACTACGAATATAAAAGTAATTCTTAATAATTGAAATCTTCTTATAGTATAAAAGTATTATTGAAAATCATTTCAATCTTATCTATACTAGGAAATTATAAACGGAATCACAATTTTCTTTAGAGATACATAAAGTCACCATTAATATTAGAACCAACTCTTTTTTCGTTATTAAGTCAACATATTGTTTTCTCAATGGAACAATATTTTATGCCCTTTATTCCCAAGCTTCAGCACAGCCTATCGCAACAGTAAATAAATAAATAGGTTATAATCAACACAAAATATATTGATTATTAAATTTTCAAATATTTATCAGAAGAATTTGGTTCAATGTTATGATAGAATGAGATTTAAATGGCTTTCATTTAATAGAATTCGTCAGCAATAACATGCAAATAACATTAAGTTTCCTTTGGTTCAATATTAAATTCCTTTTTTGAAAATTAAATTATTTTAAAAATATATTATATTCAAAAACAATAATAAGCCAATTCTCATAGCAGTTATTCTAAAAGAAAAAAAAAAAATGAGGAGTGACACTCTATGAAGTTGTAAAACAAATAAAATTAATTTCAAATTTTAACTAAAACAAAAATAATTCCAAATTTTTATATATTATTACAAACACAAGACGTTGTTTTAATTTAGCAGTTAACATTAATACTTGTTCCAGCGATAGTTATCATTATTCTATTTATACATCTCTTATTTTCATAATTTTCATTCAATTAAACAAACATTTATTTATTTCAAGTGGAAAAGTCATCTTAATGTATTTTTTGTACGAATTGAATTTGATATTCGCTACTATATTACACAATAGAGGCACTAAAAATAATTATCCAAGTGAAATTTTTTTTATACATATACTTCAAAAAAGAATTCCCCCAAAGCTCACTAAATAAAAGAAGAGATCTTTCATAAAAGAAGTACATAAAGAATATATTTTTTTCAAAAGGTTTTAAAAAAAATTCGATTTAATTAACTACAATTCTTTTTAAATGAACTAATACAAATCTATTAGCTTTTGCTTAGTTTATTAGCTAGCTCTTGATAGTGTGGGAATACTAACTTTGAAACTGTATTTAAAGTTAATTATTTTTTTAACAACGCTCTTACACTTTTATAATAATTATTTTAATCAATTGATATTTTTATTTTAAACATTGTTTAACATTGCGTATTATTAATTAAATCCAACCATTAAAGAATACTTTAAAACTTCATTGAATGGTGTTATTGTTATTCGTACAATGTTACCCAAAGTGAAAATAAAGTTTAATTTGATAAATTACTTATTTACGATTAAAATATGGGACATTTTATAAACTGTTATTTCAATTTCTAAAATTAGCAGTAATTAATATATGAGAGGATTTAATTTTTTAATATTCAAATTTTCCAATTTAGAAAATATTTGACAGCTTCATCTTTTATTTGGGAATTATTTAATGGTGGTATTTATGGTATTTTTATGCATATTTAGGAATTGTTTAATTTTTAAATAGTTTGAAATTAAACTGATTTTCATATCCTATTGACCCTGCGTTTTTGGGAGGGAAGGTTGTTAATTGTACAATATTTTGGAACGGTACAAAAATTTTGGTAAACTTACAGAAAAATAATACGATACGTAAGTATTCTCAAAATATATAATAATACAATGTTTGAAATCAGGTAACAAATTATTATAAAAAAAAAGTAATAAGTAATATCCGAATAAGTTTAAAAGTATAAAAAGTAATATCCGAAACTCGAAGTTGTGTTATTCAATTAATTATCACAGTATTGTCGCATTCATCAAATTATATCAAATTTGATCAACTTTGTGAATACTAGAGAATTGTATTTTTCTTTCTATAATATAACCATAATTTTCGTATTGTTCCAAAGTGTTGCACATTTGCCACCCCCTCCCCTTTTAAAAAAAGGGAGCACTCTTATTTAATTTTGGTAATTATCATTAGTCGTCACTTAAGTGGTGCTGATGGAAATTTCTCGTAGGAAACTAACATGTGGTTCAATGAAGGTTAACTAAATTAATTAACATGGTAAATTAACTGTTAACTTGAAGATTTTACCTAATGAAGGCTGAGATATTTAACGCAATCGATTCAGCTTACGATAAATACTTTACCCATAATTTTTTGTAAGAAAAATTCTTATTAGTCAAGTTATAGAAAGAGCCCTTTACAACTTTACAGTAGTTTGGTGCTTTCATTAACTGAATACTGTGTTACCTTCTTGTTATGGTTACTGTGGAAATAACAAGGAAAATTTTCTTGACTGTATTGAAAATCATTAGTAAACGATAAAAATAATTTAATTGCTTATTTAATAATAATGTCACATTTGTATTATCTTATCGCAAATATACAATTTAAATGGTTAACATGCATAATGGGATGGAAGATTATTAAAATTGCATCACTTTTATAGATGTTCAATTTTTTGGGACAATAGTGTGTAAATAGAAATTAGAAAAATATAGTGAAGATCACCATTGTTTTTTAACCTTCCTAGTTTCAGTTTATAAGCTAATGAGTTTTAAAGACAGCTTTATTAAGAATTGCTTTTTTTTAAAAAAAATACAAGTCCTAAGTGTGTCGGGTACAAAAGAGACAATTTTTTTGTGTGTGCGTATTGATTACTTATTGTTAATTGATAATGATGATTGAATACTTTTTTTCCAACATATTTTTATTTCAATTATTATTTATTTATATTTTAATAGTTTTTTTAATAAATATTTTATGAAATCATATTATAGTATTGATTCGTCTCAGACCAGTATGAGACTTAATTATTTTTCAAAAAATATAATAAATTTTTAAATAAGAATATATAGTTAAAGTAATTAAACATTTAATTAAAAATAATAAAAATTTAAATCAAATAAATTTAATTTTTTGCTAGTTAACTTTCCATTTTTTCTACCCCGTCAAAGTCACCAGTGCGGAAAAATGATTTACAATAATTACTTTTTTTAAATTTGGAAATGGGCCCTAATTGGCATTTTCTTGAATATCTCGAAAATCTATTATAATAATTTCAAAAAAAAAAAAAAAAAAAAAAAGTGTTGACTACACTGTAAAGCAACAGCATACAAATGTTTGTATCCCTATTCAATGTGTTTTTTATACTTAATATTAAAAAAATATTCACAAAAAATTGATTAAATTATGTTTAAATTTTAGAAAATTTTCGTTGTGACTGATTCAAATATTTTTTTAAAAAATATTAATAAGAACGCGACATGTTGTTCATTATGTGAAATTTTCATTTAACATTGGAACCTTTATATTCGAAAAACTGTTAATTCAATCTCTACAAAAAATTACCATATACTAACTCTATCTTGCTAAATTGATTGTGCCAAAAATCTAAAGGTACCTTTTGGAAAAATTCGAGCTGGCAGTTAATTAACCATGTTAATTAATTTTATTTATCAACTAGATTGCATTATAAATTTGTTCAATTCCAGTCGTTTCCAATGATACTATTTTTGTAAAGATCTAATGATAATTACGAAAGTAATTAAGGGTGTTGAATTTTCTTGGTAGACTGTATCCTGTTCGACTTTACTGATTCTGTCTTTAGTGGATATTAAGCAAATTAAAAATACAGCTTTCCAACAAAGTTTCTTTGAAAATTTTATAGTAAATATAAATAAAATAATCAAGAAAAAAAGTCACAAATGACTGAATCATAGCAAAAACCCTTAATTTACCTGTAACTGCACCTGTGATAATCTTTATAGAACTCTGAATAATTGGCTTGGCTTTGGCAGTCATTTGGCTTTATAAAGTGTATTTCTAAAAGCTATTTTTAAAAGCTTCTTCCAGAATGTTCGCCAAATAGGCAAATGGTGTTTTGCCTATTTGGCTGTGTTATATATATACTCTATAAAGCAAATAAAGCAAAACTATAAAGCAATAATCAAAATTTTATTCTACAGTGCTTATATTTATTTAATTATTTACAAAAATTAATTTTCCGAAAAAATGAAAATTCGTTGAATAGTTTTATAGTAAACAGTTGTAAAAATTATTAAAAGTAAACAATTATTTATGCAATCACGAGGTTTTTGATAACAATGACATATATTTCTGGAAAAGTGATTTTCAAAATCTGTTAAAATTCTTATATATTTAACTTATAGCTTAGCAGTTCTTCTTTTTGATATGAAACGTCACTGTTCTTTGATGGATGAAATACAGAAGGGAGAATTCCAGACACATATAAACTTTCGAATCGATGTTTCGATTTCAGCGAGTGCTTGAGGGAACTAAAAGAAATCATAAATATAGCTAAGTACTTCCTCGAGAGGAAATCACAAACACGTGAGTTCAAAAGACATTGAACGTAAATGTCCTCGAAGTGTCAAATGTGAAATAAATCTTTGACCCGAAATCGACTCCGGGATGATAATTTTGTCGAGGGAGTGAAGAGGAAATGATAGCTATAAAAACGAAATTGACATCGGCGGAATATTTTTTTGACTTGGAAAATACCGATTCATATAATTTTATCTATATTCAAAACTTATTTTTTGACAACGTGGTCTTTTCCAGGGTTATTTTGGTGTAATTTATGAGGCAATGTTGACTGCCAGGGAAATCAACACTGCAATTTTAGGAAACCAGTTGTTGGATTGCAAGGAAAAAAAATAAGTTGTTCTTGTTGGTAAAATATTCAAATTGCAAAACGTAAAAATGAAAATATTTATCGGAAGCTAAAATGTAGCATTCGAGAGAAATTTTTATCTTGTTAAATAAATATTGTACAATGTTATTTATTTTGTCAAGGATATATATATATATATATATATATATATATATATATATATATAAGGTATATATATATATATCCTTATATCTTATAAGGTATATATATATATATATACCTTATATAAATAATAAAATGTAAAAGAGCCTTATGACCGAGGAAATAATAATATTATAAACTATAATAATAAACTATTTAATAAAATATTTCAAAACTTTATACAAATGTAGAAAGAATATTTGTCAAATGGGCAAATGGTGTTTTTGCTTTTAGAATATATATACATATATATATATATATATTTACAAAATTTAATTTTTCAGAAAAATGAAAGAATTATATATGCATTATACTGCTTTCTGCCTGTTGTTATCAAAACTAGATGCCAATTATTTCAATTCAAATTAATAAATACATTTTGTATACATTTATTTAACATTAAATACATTTTACACACCTTTATTTTATTTTTAAATATTTTAACTGAAATCTTTTAATTTTGAAAAATATAATGTGATTTCCTATTTAATTAAAATATCATCTCTAATCATATGAAAAAAAATTCTTTTTTATTAAGATTTAAAACTAATTTTCCCACAAAAAGCATCTTGATGAGTTCAATTTGCTGAAATGCATATCGTTTGCAAGAAAAATAAATAAATTTTTGAAAAAAAAAAAAAATCATTATTTTTATAATTGAAGAAGTTAAGAATATATTATAATTTCGACTTTTATTTAAAAGATCCCCACTAAATTACGATGTGCAGAATCATTTGAACTTTTATCGGGGCTGTGAACTTTATTGATCAGTTTATCAGTTACAACTTTAGAACCAGTTTGTCTCTGGCTTTTCAATTTAGAACAAATACCCATAGAGCTCTAAGGAGTTCATTTTTACCTTTTTTTCCTATAATGTAAGATAGAATATTTTTGCGGATTTAAAATAAGTGTTATAAAGTAAAGTATTTTTGTGCTTTAAGACATGCTGTGCTTTTAAAGAGCTTCTACTATATCAGAGGCTCACTGTGTTAATTAACGTCTATTTTCAATGACATCATTTAACGTTTATTCTCTCTAAAGAAAATAAAATTTTCCTTTTTTCACTAAAAATACATAGATCATATTTTTTTTTTAATTTTAAAAATATTGAAAGAAATTACTTAAGATTGAGAAAAAATACCTGGATACCCAAATTAATAAATTTTTTTCCTTGTATGTTTAAAATATATTTTATTTATTGCCTTATGCAGACATTGACTGGCGTACTGCAAGTTGCGTTAAAATAAATATAAAAATAAGATTTTAGTGCAGTCTGCGGAGAAAATGTTTCAAAATTCTTAATTAGTAAGGTTTTAAAAGTAAAGTTATATAAATTCAATTAAAATATACATTATAATATTTCTATTACCACACAACCCAAATTATAAAGAGAAATGATCAATTTAAGTGCTGCACAAAACTAAGTAAAATCATTAAATCAGATACATCAAAAAGACCATAAGACATAACCAGTAAGTAATTAATTTATTTAATGAGGCAAAATAAAAAATATTAAAAAAATCAATAGTACAAAATTAAAAGGATAAAGTTAAGTAACAAAGTTTTGAATAAAATTCGAAAATGATAAGGACAAATTATATATTTTAAAGCTTTCGTAAGAATATTTGAAATGAATAAAACATAAAATAACTACATCGCTATTGGAAAAAGTTGAGCCTATTTATAAAATTAATGAAATATTTGTAGGATATTTTTATCAGAAAATAATTAAACAATATTGATTCGTCATTAAAGTAATGAATTAATTGAAAGTGAATCTCTTACGAATTAATTTAAAATCATATATTTTTACAAATGCCGCCAATTAATATTTATATGATAATTCGAAATATTTCTTCGTTACTATAAAATTCTTTAATTTTAATCATTTAACTGTCTTTATTTATTCCAATTAACGCAATTTTCGTAATTAAGTTATTTCTAATTGAAAATTGAAATTTTGATTAAAAATTCTAAGTAATTGATCATTTTCTCAATTCCTTTCTAAACAGTTAATATGAATAATCAATGCAATAAAAGTTTTTTTTTTTTTTCCCGGGAATTTCTATTGGTCGAGTCATTTCTAGGTATTTGATGTCATTGGCTTAGAAAATTTAAGACTGCATAAGAAAAATTATATTGTTTTTACAGTGCGGTATGAGAAACTTTTTAACTACTAATCTTTCATACGAAGTATCATTAAAGGTTTTATTGGCCCTAAATTGTATAATTGAGATAAAATAATAAAGGTGGGGTAATTATTATTATCATTTACGAAAGTCTTTCTATGAAAGCAATAAAAATTTCCAGCTTTTATCCTAGTAATCATAACAAGAAGGCATTAACATCTTTTTCGGTTATTGAATGAAGTGATTGTAATATTGATATAGGACTTTTCATTAATTAAAAGTTATAGGAAGTTTGTCACAAAAATTAGTGGAAATACTATTTTTCACATTCTAAATCGAATGCGTTAAAATTCTCGGTTTCATCATGGAAAAATTTCGAGTTAGCGTACAATTAATGATATTAATTAGTGGTAATCATTATAATTAATCATATTAATCAAACGCTAACTCGAAATTTTTCCATGATGGAAAATAATTTTTCTTTTTTGGAATATGAGACTGAGACTTTTTAATTAATCATATTAATTAATTTTGTTAACCAATTGAATTGTACCCTGAGTTAGTTTCCTTCGAGCCATTTCTAACATACCACTTATGTGAAATCTAATGATAATTACACAAGTTATTAACTGTGTCCCATTTTTTTGGACGATTGTACAAGGTTAAGATACAAACCTTAATTTTGAGAGAGTGAATTTCGTCTGCAAAAAGGTGAATTAGATTTACAAAAAACGAGAATTTGAATAAAAAGGTAAATTTTATATCCGAAAAGATAAATTTGAATTGGCAAACCTCAGTTATATGATATATGACTTTATGGTGCCTAGGACATTTTAGCTTTATAAAAATTTTAACCAAACTGCTGACAAACACATTTTATATCGAAAGCAATTTCTTCAGCGAAAACGTATATTTATTAAGAAATATTGATAAAAAATTGTAATGTACTATAGAATTTCAGAAAATTACTGCACACATTGGAAATTATGCAAAAGAGAAGAGAAAACAAAATATTGTAAATATTGATGTGGAATTACTTTGTGCATTTGATACTCCATTTCATGTCATGTTTTTGCTTCTATCTTAGGATTATGGAATGAACATCAATTGTGATACACTGCTTCCTCATAAATGGAACAAATAATTTGATAAACATAACTATACTTACATGGAAAATTCCAATGCTTAAATCTGGCAATATTTACTTAAAATTTTATTATGGGTTTTACAATCATTGAACATGAATCCATACGGGTGAATCCATATGGATGTCTACCAAATGGGAGAAGAAACAACAACAACAATCATGGAAAAGTTATATCTACAAAATTTAAACAACCAACAAAGGCATTCATATTACATTACCTATAAAAAAAAAAAATCTATTCCATCATATATATTATTTAAGAAACTATTTTTATAAAATGTTTTACATAGTATAACATGGGTTCTTTCTTGTTGAAAGGTTAATGTACAGTACATACAGTAGCTCTCTGTTGCTGGAATGTTGCAGTGCCTATCCAGCAATGAAAAATAATATTTCAGGTTGCATGATAAATCTCCGACGAAATTGGAAAGTTCATTGGCTCTGAGGGCAACATCGCCTAAATATGTATTAATCTACAGCTACGTTTGGCGATATCGTAATAGACTGCTTTATCGACATGTTGCGGCGGTGGCGCCAAATGTCAGAAAAAAATCTGCATAAAAAATGTAATATAATACAGGGTATCCGACAATTACTGCAAACATTGAAAATTATGCAAAAAAATCCAAGAGAAATAAACAAAATATTGTAATTTTGAAAATTTTAATGTGGAATTATTTTGTTCAGGTGATATTCTATTTCATATCATGTTTTTACAATTATTTCAGAATTACGGAATTAACATCAATTGTGATACACTGCTTAACGATAATTGGAAAAATTAATTTGATAAACATAACTAATTATACATGAAAAATTGCAAATGTTTAAATCTGTCAATATTTACTTAAAATTCCATTAGCATATGAACATGAGTCCATATGGGTTTGTGGGCTTAGTCTAGATGTCTACCAAGTGAATAAGAAACAACAACAACAACAACAATCATTGAAAATTTAACTCTATAAAATTTAAACAACCGACAAAGCCGTTCATATTCTTTTACCTATAAAAAAAATCTATTCCATCAAAAACATAATGCTTAAGGAAACATTTTTATGAAATGTTTTACATAGTATAACATAAATGAGTTCTTTCTTGTTGAAAAGTTAATGCACAGTATATACAGTAGCTCTTTGTTGTTGAAACGTTGCAGTGCCTATCCATCAATGAAAAATAATATTTCAGGTTGTATGATAAATCTCCGCCGAAATTGAAAGTTCATTGGCTCTGAGGGCAACATCGCCTAAATATGTATTAATGTACAGCTACCTTTGGCGATATCGTAATAGACGGCTTTATCGACATGTTGCGGTGGTGGCGCCAAAAGCTACGAAGGCCCTTGGACCGTAAAGGCCTAACGACGCGAGAGCAGCAAGGGGCGTAATCAATTCCAGCCTTTCTTTTTTACTTCTTGACTTGCGTTTCTTCTTCAAGCCCCGCCAGAAATGGATTTGCCGCGCAATTGTTTTCGACTACACGCTGTGAAATCACTCTGAAACTGCCCTGAATGAGGAGTCATTTATTATTAATTTCTAGAGTTGTAAGTTTATGAAACAAATTTAATACTAGAAGAAGGCATCGGGGTGTTAACAAAAACTTTCGACTTCTATTTGAGTGTGTGTGCGAAAGAAATAGGGAGAGAATATTGCGAAATGACAGAATTATTTTCTTTCTTTGGGCTTTCTTCTGCAAATAGAGCCGTAACGAGTTCATTTCATACTTTTTTCTTCATACTTCAACAAATTCGTATTTGCTTGACTTTTTTTTTTTTATGGAAAGTGAAAACATTTATAATAGGTGGAACAATGAAATTTAATATAAATAAAAAAAACAGCAAATATTGTAATTACTTACAAATTTTTAAGACAAAATGTTTTAACACTAGAAATGAAATTAGAGAAATGTTTTTACTAACTATTTTACGTAATCGAATTAAAGATAATTATTATAACAAATAAAACAATGATGTTGTTGAACATTGATAAACGATTGTTGAACATTGATATTGTTGACATTGATAAACTTGTTTGGTCCTGATGGTGATATGCACTAGTGATACAGGGCTCTGGCGCTTGGTGGCACAGGTTTTGTGTTTCAGTCCTGGTGGTGCCATGGTTCGGAATTGTTTTCGACTACAAGCTGTAAAATCACTCTGAAGCTGCGCTGAATGAGGAGTCATTTATTATTAATTTCTGGAGTTGTAAGTTTATGAAACAAATTTAATACCAGCAGAAGGCATCGGGTGTAAACAAAAACTTTCGACTTCTATTTGAGTGCGTGCGTGCGAAAGAAAGAGGGAGAATATTGCGAAATGACAGAATTATTTTTTTCTGGGGCTTTTCTTCTGTAAATAGAGCCGTAACAAGTTCATTTCGTACTTTTTTCTTCATACTTCAACAAATTCGTATTTGTTTGACTTTTTTATAGAAAGGAAAATATTTATAATAGGTGGAACAAGGAATTTTAATATAAATAATAAATAAACAAATATTGTAATTATTTACATATGTTCCAGACAAACATTTTTAACATGATATTGTTGATATTGTTGAATGATATTGTTGGACATTGATAAACGATTGTTGAACATTGACATTGGTAAACATATTGTGCGGTTCTGATGGCCGAGTGACTAGCGCCCTGGCAATCGGTACCACGGGTTTTCTGTTCTAGTCCTGATGGGTACAATGATGTTTTGGTGGTACCATGGTTTGGAATCTATTTTAAGCTATAGGTCCCAGCCTAATATGACCGTTGGGTGTAAGGCTGACAATCCTACCACGTAAAAAGTCAACGTCACGGAGCCAAATAAGACCTACAGGTGCTACCTTACAGCAGAAGCCGCCCGTCTTTCCATCCTTCCATGAGAACACATCGGTTTTCCGACTTGGTCTAATTATTGCTGTCAGCCAAGTGGGATAAAAATTAATTTATTGCATTTTTAAAATAATTTTATTAATTTTGTACAACCGATGAACCTACCGTTCCAATTATACATTTCACGAAAAGCCCACAGGTGAAAAGTGGAGTAAATTTTCTTCCGCAGGATTTTTTGGAGTAATTACTTTGCATTTGCAGGCGTAAATCCGGAAAATGGGATTAAATCCGGAAACTTCCTCTAGGAGGCCTGACTATTGAGACACCTTGCACACATAGCCACAATCTTCATCGAACTTCCTTGCTCCTGCAAGCAATGATTCGAATCGCATATAACCGCATATAACCTGTGGACAACGAATAGCTCTTTATGAATAATTTGATAAAATTTAATTTTTCTTTTCAACTACTTTTAAATTTTAAATAAACTTCTTATGGCTAATTAGAAAATTTTCTAAAATTTATGCTCGAAGTGTGAAAAACAAAACGTCTAATGTCTAGTTTAATATGGACTACTTATTTTACTTTTCTTTCTCAAAAATTAGATCGTATATTTTACCTCTTATGTCAGCAAATTTCTGCACCTTTGAAAGTAGAGTATCAACATTTTTAAAAAATAATATAAATAATTTATTTATGAAGTTTGCAGAAGCAGATAATTACATACCTTGTTTGTTAGGTAAACATAAAAATAAATCTTTTTTGCAGAGTGCGTGCTACAAGGTCATATGTTTCCTTAAAATAATCTTGGTAACTTAACTTTCGCAATATTTTATTTATTTTTCTTCTTCACGTGTGTATTTTTACTGCATGGTTTTTATACTAAATTATATTTGTAATGCAATGAGTCTTAGGTTTATATTTATTTTTTATTACATGTAAACCAATAAAATGTTTTATCTACTATTCATTATAACAATGATTCATGAGTTTTTTTTTTTATCTTACTGCTTCTCTTAACAAGAGAAAACATAATTTCATCTCAAATAATTTATATTATCGAATAAAATGTCATAGTAATTAATGTTCTAGTTTCTTGGTTTGAAGAATATATTAAATATAAATATGAAACATTTTTTAAAATGTTTTATTCAGTATAATAAGAAATACACTTTATTAATAAATAAATTACATACTAAAATGTGATATTTGATAACTGATCACCTTATCATTAATTTTGTTTTATTTCAATAAATTTTATTTATATTAGAAATAAAAATAAAACTACTAAATAATTTCCTATAAGTATATTATTTTATGTTATTGAAAACTAAACTAATCTTTTAAGAGTTTTTTTTAACTTACTATCACAGAAAAAGGAAATACATTTTAAAAGGTAAATATCCCATTTATGTTCTTTTTAATCAATCAAAAACACTTTTTTTTTTCCTGCCAAAAATCGTCAAATAGAAAAATAACTGCAAAACAACCAACAAACCATTTGAAGTGACTTGTCAAACACACTAGGTACTTTTTCAATGCGATTGAAAATACACATTATAGAATCAATTCATAAAAAAAGAAAGTTGTCATACCAAGACAGCAGAGGAATTTAGATTTTATCTCAAATACTAACTTTTACAGCTCTTTTCAACCAGATATTGAGTTTATTTTTTAACTATTATTTCAGCATATCATTATTCAGTTAAACGAGATCAGGTTTATTATGTTAGTGAATCGATATTTTGATATGCAGATGAAATCTCTTAACAGCAAGTTGCTTTAGAAACTGTTGTTGTTACCGTATCCCTCATGGAAGGAGGGAAAAGTGACACAGCTTCTGTTTTGATGAAGAAACCTTAGATAGAAATCTGTTTTCTGCTCCGTGTCACTGAAGAAGGAGGGCAATGCGTTCTATTACATATTTTTGCCTAGATTTTGTATGTGAAGCAAACTCGGAAAACTCCCACCAAGTAGCCTGAATAATGATGACCTAAAAATATAACTTTTGGACTTCATCTAAAAAAAAATGTTTCAGACAATGATTACCTTAATTCTTTACTTGAACTTATTCTCTCTTTCTGATGTATTCAATCAAACCTAAATTATCTTATATTCCTTTAAAGCTCATTCCACTCATTAAATATATGAAAATTACAGTATTAATATCATATGTACATACCTTTAGAGGTAATTTTGTAAATAAAAGAGAAGAGCAGATTGCTTACATATGAAAGCTTCCTGACAACTATAAGAAGTTTGATAAATATTGCTCGGCAGGATGCTGAACAGTACAAACGCCATCGAACAGTCGCCATCGTGGACCTCCTCCCTAATTTAACCTCCACACGTTTCCACTGAGCCACGAGTTAAGTTTTAGAAACTGGTAGAGTTAGAAATTACGTTATACGAAAATTTATTGTTATCATTAAACGCAGATATATCGTAAAATGATAAGATTATGAATATAAATACCTGTAAAGGAATATTTCACTTTTATCAAAGATTTTCAAATGCTTAAAGACTTTAACAAATAAAAAAACGAGTTAAATGAAAAATAAAGTGAGTGAGTGAGAAATAAGTGAGTAAAATGGAACGCATCATAGAAAGAAATATTTAGAATATAAGTCAAAAGATTTTGAATAAAAATATTTTTGAAAATATTTTTTATACTGATTATTATAAAAAACTTACTTTCAAAGCTAAATATTATGTAAAGTGAGTGCTTTAATTTAAAGAATGGAAAAGCTTAGTAAATAGCACATCGCTCTGTTTCATGTTTTAGAGTTTTTAATGTGAATAACAAAGGCTTTAGTCTGAATTTTTATATAATCTTACTGACAGCTTACGAATGATTTATAAATACGCCCTTTTGAATTTAATGTTGATGTTATGTACAGAAGATTTAAATTACATTATACCCGGAATAACAATGCGCCAAAAATGTGTGAGGGTCACTGATCATTAACAAACAAAATATACATGGAGAGAGGCTATTTGGATATTTTTTGAGATTTGTTAAAGATTTCCACTACTTTTCCAGTATTTTGTAAGTATTCCATATTTTTAACTCAAGTTAGTGAATAAATTTTCTATGCTCTTTTTTATGTAAAATTTATTTTTTCTGTGATTTTAATCGTTAAGAATATAAATTATACAAATAATTTGTAATAAACGTCACATTTTCACTGAAATGTTGGTTTCAAAATATATAAATAAAATTAGTGTCCTCTACACTATAATTTATATTTAATTTGTGTTTGATTGACGATAATTTGCGTTTGTTGACGATAATAGATAATTAAATAAATAAAACTGAATCTTTATTAGGGTATCATTTAGTCTATATTTACAATTAAAAAAATTCAGGCCTGATGGCCGAATGGCTAGCGCTCTGGCGTTCGGTACCCCAGGTATCGGGTTCAAATCCCGGCTTTTGCCCATGGGTGTTATAGTGGTTCGAAACTTTAAGCTGTAGGTCCCGGTCCTAATAGGATCGTAGAGCGCTGCGGGGGCATTGTTACTCCACGTCCGTGGCTTACCATCAAGTTACACCCGCCTCCTGGGTAGTGCAAAGTGAGTAACATCGGTGCAGCCCTTATGGCGAAAGATCACGGTCTATTTGCCATGCATTAAAAAAAAAAAAAACAGTTAAAAATTCAATTGTAAATGCAGAATTCTTAAACAATAATTCATAAATACAGCTAAAAGGCAAAAATCGTTAAAACTTTAACAGTAATAGTTACTCAAACAATAGGAAAAATTCAACCTCATTATCGTCACTAGTGGCGCAACAACCCCATGGTGAGCCAAAGCCGTCTGCTTTCTGGCAGGTTTCCGAAACTGGAATATTTTTTCTTTTCACGGGATATTAAATGCTCTACAGTCCTATTAAACCATCCTTTAAATAGATTCCGAACCACTACAAACATCTATGGTACCGCTGGGACTCGAACTCGAAATCTGTGACACCAGAACCAGAGTGCTAGTCCCTCTTCCATCAGGTCCCCATAGAAAATTAATTTCTCGAAAATGGAAAAAACCTCCAATTATACATTTTCATTTGCAATAAGACTTTTTTAAAAGAATAAAGATTTGCCTTTCTGACAAATAGTTATTATCGAACTTAACCAAATACAACTTCCCACTTTTTCCAAAAATAATTCAAAATCAAATGTGATTTTAAAAATGGAGCATCTTGTAAGATATAAAACAACAGATTTAACAATAAAAATATTTATATGTTTAGCATCCAAAAATATGTCATCTATATTTGAAGTAGCGATATTCTGAAATGGAAACAGTAAACATCTTTGAAAACGATGTGTTGTAAAACGGATAAAATGGGGTAAAAGTTTCGATATAAAATTCCACAACTGAATCTCATCCTGTTATATTAATACGACGGCGATGTTAGGGCATTAGTTGCCGCGGATCACCACACAAAAGCTGAAAAATCTCCCACGTACACAAGCAAATGTCACTCATAAATGCAGTTTAACATGATAAATGGTTCTCATTTTGTGAGTGGTTTGGGCATCGCTGGGACTTGATGTAAATAACCATTACCCGCGGCCCAAAGATTCGTGCTCTACTAGCTCCGTAATTAAGAGATATGCAAAAGATTAATCTTTACTTTCCCACGGTGTCTGGGGAAAAGCAGACAACTAACATGGGGAAAATTAAATTTATGGACTGTCCATTTCAATCGCTACTCCACAGGACGCACACACTTTAAAGATTTGCAGCTACTGCAGCGTTTGAAATATCGAGCCATGATCCCGCTTCAGTGGTAATTAAAATTTTCGAATGAAATTCCCAGTCTGAGGGAATATTAGGGAATTTATGAATCATTGGTGGGGGCCGATGTGCGTTAACTGTAACTTTGCAGCTACTTACTTATCGCACCAGTTTCAGGTGGGATTGTTTCATTAGTGTTGGATCCTGGGAGGCACATTCGTCCCAAGTTTTAATTACCGAGTTTTCTTCAGTGTTTCATCATACCTTAGAGTTACATAGAAATGGTGTATTTAATACATTTAATTACGTTTTTAATGTAATCGGGGATTTCTTTTGTACGTTTATATATCAAATATGATCTCATTTTATGTTCAGATTTATTTATAATAATTTAAATGTTTTTAAATGTCTTGCAAATAATAGTTACAATAGCTTATACAATGTTGATGTGATAATTTACATATGATCATGTTATGACGAGTGCATATCAATGTATGAGAAAAGAAGTCTATTTCAATATATTACTAATATATAATGTAAGCTTAAATTCTATTTCCATAGTTTATAATATTTATATCCTTAGAATCCTATATAAAATAGTGTATTTAATAGATTTAATTACGTTTTTTTAATGTAATCGGGGATTTATTTTGTATGATTGTACATTGAATATAGTTTTATTTTATGTTATTTATTTATAATAATTTAAAGGTTTTTCTGGAATATTTGCTATCATTTTTGTAAATAATAGTTGAAATAGCTTATACAATGTTGATGTGATAGATTACATATTATTTTCTTATGATGATCATATGCAAACTATCATATTAACATTAACTGACGAAGAATGATATTTCAGTATATTACTAATATATAATGTAAGCATAAATTTAATTTCTTTTTAATGTATCTTGCAAAAAATGTTAACTAGTAAATATGCATTATAACTAAAAAATACTTGAATAAATTCTTTACATTACAAAATGTTTCGGTCTATATAAAGACCAGAATTTTTTTAATATTTTGTAATGTTTTATCTTATATTCGCATTACAAATTAGATATTTTCGAATATTAGTTTGAGAATATTTAATTATGGTAGCTCTATAAAAATTATTTTACTTCTTACAAAAACTCAAGATAGTTGTAAAGAAAAACATGAAATATAAATATATAAATAAAATTTTTTTTCAAAGAAATTAAAACAAAATAAATAATAACATAATTTGTATCTATAGAAAATAATCTTTTTGTACATTTTTATACAATTTCATAATAAACTGCTCCTTGATTTGGATCTAATCTTCTAAAAATGACCAAAAATAAGTTTAAAAAGGTGTTTATCTTTTATATATATTGCTGATTATTATAATTAAGAAATTTTTTATTTTTATTTGATTATATACTGAACTGCTTTTAATTGACACATGTAGGAACATAGATTGATATAGTTCAAAAAATTAATTACATGATAGTTATACACAAGGGCGGATACATCAACTTTGGAAATTCTGAAGTAAGGCTCACAATACTGAACACAAACAGTGGTTAAAGTTCTTTCTTACCGTTATACAGATCTTACATTGTTAATCCATATTGAAACAGACAGTTTATGAGACCCAAGTATTCTTTCCAGCAGCATTTTTCTTGTTCTGAATGATTATCAGAGATGGAAGACAAATTGAAATTGTCCTTCTATCCCAAAAAATACTTTACATGATTTAGTTCTGCATATCTGCCTAGTTACTCTGTCTGGCGAATATCCTAATTCGTTAAAAAAAAATTATCTAGCTCTATGTGAAAGCATATTTTTTAAAATTGAAATGAAATCAAAAGAACTGCACTTCTGGAAATGCTAACAACAATCATAATTATATAAATGATCCTCCACTGATCTGTGATCCAAAGTCAATCTTTTCTGTAGATCGTTTCCCACGGCCTTGCCTGTATGCAGAAGTAAGTGGGTGGAAGTAATATATCTTTTTGGCAATAGTTCTCCCCATGAGGTTTCTGGAAACGGTAATCCTTACAATTTGAACAGTATGAAAATAAATAAACAACTCAAAATTTATTAAATTCTTGGTGAGCCTAAATGTAATTGACATATGTCGATCTGGATTTGCCCTCGTAACTTTTGCCCGATTTTTTTTTTACAGATCTAGTATATTTAAATATTTCCGTCACGTTGCTGTGACATTTCACATTTATGTCCACTTTCACGTTTCATGTTGGCTCACATTTCCATTTCTAGCAATCTGCACTTACGATTAACTTGTTTCTTGTCTTCCATCCTCCAAAATTACTCCTTTTTATTGTTTTGAATTTTACATCATGTTTTGACGCATACGTTCCTAAAGCTTTTTATTACTCCCAAATGTAACGTTAACTCTCATGTGGGAAGAGATTTTATCAGTGTAGGACAACATTGGTCTTATATTATTATATCTTTTATTCAATACTGTTAACAAACTACTAATTTAAATTAATTAGTTATTTTTATTTTTCCATCAACATTTTATTTAAAGGGCCACTATCATCGAAATAAAAACAAACTTAAATCATGTCCTACACTGTTGCCCCTTAGCATATAGTTATTAATTCAGGGCTGGCTGCTCCATCTATCGTTGATGACAAAATTTATAAAAATAGTCTACCTCGGACAACCTGATTAGACGCAGCCTGAGGTCCAACTAGCTAGAGCTCTAGCCTTTGGTAACACAGGCTTCAGGTTTGAATCCTGGATAAAAAATGTATATCATTACAATACATATCCTACACATGTAATAATTTTGCAGATATTAATAAAAATGTTAAAGTTCTATAACTATTGTCCAAATAAGTTTCTTCAACTTTAATAAAAAAAAAGTAAAAAGGTCCAGGAATAATGTTTATATCATAAGTCGCTATTTGAATATTCTGGAGTAACATTACTTTCATCTGAATTATTTCAAAGGGTATCATTAAATCGTGGTGAAAAACCATGAAGAATTTCTGTGGTTTTATTGACTGTACTTATTCAAATTTCTTTCGATTTATTTTGTTCGTAAATTCCAATACTTGTGACATGAATCCCTCGTGGACGTCGTTATTGTAGAGAGAACTGCTCTTGGGATGTTATACCATGTCGTTACTCATAGGATGTTGAGTAGAATACAAGGTGTGAATTGTTCCGTTATTATAACAGTACTTTTAAATTGGTGTTATGTTTAGCATCAGCCACTATCCTATATGATTTTGTGTGGTAATTGAAAATCTTAAGGAAAATGTTTAAAAGCTTTTAAAATTTGTTGGGAGGCAGAGTGTTTGACTGAAAAAAAGTCTGGTGAATCTGGTGGAGTTGTCATTTATGACTAGTATATATTGATTTTTTACTCCAGTACTTTTCACGAAATCCTAAATGGTCCATGTGAATATTTGAAAAATTATCTTTTCAAGGTCTAATTGGCTGAAGATATCCTTGGGGTTTTTCACCTGGAGTCTTGTTGACAAGGCATTCGAAACACATCGCTATATGTTCCAAAAGTAATGTTTCATGTGCGGAAACCAGTACAACTCTTTTATTTTAATGACAACTCAATCATCAGAAAATATTCCAAAAATAAGATTTGAAGATAAGATATGAAATTTGACATCGGTACTTTTCTCATACATTTTGGATCCCATACAAAATTTCTGTGTTCTTTTTTTTATTCTCTTGCATATTCAATTTCGTTAGATGATATAATTTTTGATCTTTTTGCTTTTCTTTTCGTATTCTTCCTTTTAAACATGTAAATTATTTTTATTAAATCTTTATCAGCATGTTAAATGATCAAAATTTGTTCATCTTCTTTATTTAATGTTAGGTATACTTGAAATTTCTATGAGGTTTGTACTAGTATCTAATGATTCCGAAACGGGGACTTTACTCGTTGCATCTATATATGCTTTATTTTTATGACAGGCTTGTGGTAAACTTCAAAATCGTATGCTTGAATAAGTATACTCCATCGTGTGTTCTGAAGATTATATGATGTTTTTTGGCATTCATGTAAATTAATGCTTGGCAGTCAGTGACAACTATGCAAATTATTGCTAATAGAAATTGTATCAATCATTCTAATGCACATACAATAACCATAAACTCCACTTTACTTGATTGACAATTCTTTTCAGCTACAGTCGTTTTTTTTTTCTTCCAAACTAGGTGCCATTTGTTATCACTTCCAATTGTAGTAACATTCCAGTACCATGCCATCCGTACTTGCATCTGTATGAAATTCGGTTTTATCGTATGGATTACAGAAAGCTAAAGTAAGTTATAAAACCAATTCACTTTTCAAAACATCAGGAGATTGTTTTTGTTTTTCTTCCCACTTAAAATCTTCGTTTTTATTTATCTCAGTTAATGTGTTTGCTTTTGGGGTCAGAATGGCCGAGTGGCTAGCGCTCTGGCGCTCGGTGCCACAGGTTTCGGGTTCGAACCCGGCGGTGCCATGGATGTGTGAAGTGGTTCGAATCCACCTTAAACCGTAGTTCCCGGTCTAACATGATCGTAGAGCGTTTACGGGGGTATTGTTACTCCGCGTCCGTGGCTTATCTTCAAACTACACGCACCTCCTGGGCAGTTCTAAGTGAGTAACGTCTGTGCAGCGCTTTCCTTAAGGCATCAAAGACAATTGTCTCAGTGTTTGCCAGATGCATTGAACAAAAAAAAATGTTTTTGCTTTTGTACCTGTAACTTTGAATAAATCTACTGAAAAAACATGTTCAACCAAGAAAATGTGTGACTTCGTGCAAATTTGTTGGTTGGGAAATTCAGAAATTATTTCCACCTTCCTTGAACTTGGTTTAATTTCATTCTTATTAATAATGAAGCTTCATTTTTCTACTTCACTTTTTCAAACTCTTATGTGAATAATTTTAAAGTTAAATTAGTTTCTCGTAAAGCCAAATACTTACATAATTTCTTTGATCATTCCGTACAAGGATGTAATTGAGATAACATAAAATATATTTGTTGTATAAGCCTCCCTAAAGCATGATACATTAAAGGTTGGAATTCTGCCGATGCTTTAGTTAATACATATATCATTCTTTCAAATTGTCCGGTTTTATTTGGTGTGATAAATGCAGTTTTGTCAATTGATTTGTAGATACCAGTGAGCCAAATCGAGAGTCTTAAACAGACTATAATCATGTAGGTATTCCAATAGATCATCAATTTTGGGAGCGGAAATTTATCTTTTATCGTCTGATTATTTAATTTTCTATAGTCAGTGAGTAATCGATTTCCACGCACTAAAAGAACAGAGCTTGAGTATGGTGAATGAGTTTTTTTTTTTACGTGACCATGTTTTTTGAAATCATTAACGATCTCATTAATTGTTTTTCTTTCGACTGCATTTGTTTTATACTTTTCCATTGATACAGCTTAACCTTATACATAACCCTCAATGGGCTGAAAGGTCTTTAATGATAGCACAGTATTAAATATTTATCTTGTAACTCCCAAAAGACACGTAACTTTGACAGATATGTAAAGTTATGCGAAAATTGCAGTTCCTAAAACATTTACGATTGTATCAACAATGAGAAGTTTGTTAGAGGCGAAATGAGCCTGAATGGCCAGTGGAGCCCCAAAGAGTGTCAATAAAGGGTGAAAATGATTGAAAATAGCGCCCTAAAGATATCAAAGAACGTGCCACAGGTTTGGATATGCGAAAGTGGGTGCCGGCGGTGCCATGGATGATTTGCAGTGTTTGAGCTGGTCAATCGAATCCCTTTGCGTCGATATGTTGCAATGTCTCCATCATTTCACACCGACTGACAGTCAAGAGCGTTGACGGACAATAGTGAAACAGACTACACGTGTCGTTTGAAGGGTAGGGCTGACCAAAAATTATGGATTTAATACTAGTAGCGTCATCTATGCAGCCTATGAACTTTACCCACCTGCATGTCCATCTTTATTTATCTTTCTCCCTCCTTCCATATGTGTAATGAAGAGTTCCTGATTTACAATCAACAATGTTGTTGTTCAATTAAATTTTCATTAACTTTTAATTGTTTAAGGCTATAGTACTTCACTCTACATTAGCTGCTATAACGTTTAATATTTCAGTGAAATGATTATCATTAAGCAAATAAAATCATTCAATTTGGTTTCCAAGTTGACCTACTCTACTAATGCTACTTTCCCAAAGTTCTGATTTTCTTTTAACGTTATTTCCTTACATCCAACGTTAATAATAATCGGTATAATATTTTTACCTTCTTTCATTTTCAATAAAGAATCAAAAGTGCTTTCATTTCCTGATCACAATTAATCTATTATTTACTTGTTCCGTTTTCGCTATGTTTATGATAAAATTTGTTATTTTTGAAGTTTCTCTCACAATTTATTACATGGAGTTTCTTCGAGGCAGTTTAATCCAATAACTGATTAATCTTTTGCATAACCGATATGCAAAAATATCACCAACCCTAGCATAACTAATATAAGGTAAATAAAAAAAAAGGTAGGGCCGACTAATAATCAACTTGTTAAACTGAATCTGAACAATTAATACGGAAATATCTTTTCCATTAATTCACATATTTAAAACCCTAATTGACATTCCTAGGCTTTTGCAAAACTGTGTACTTTTGTTTTTTTAAGATGAAATTTATAAAATAATCTAAAGTACTTTTTGATAAAATCGACAGAAATCTAAAAATTCTTTTAATCTTGAACTCTTATGTGTAAAAGTAGCATAACTGGATGATGTTGAAAGGTGTAGCTAAATTCAACAAATGAATAAGCTTGAAATTTAATTCGTTAATTTTACATTACTTTACACATGAACTGATTTGGAGCCAATTTATATGACAGCTTGATAAGAAGGAAAATTCATCTGAAACTTTAGAAAGTATCTGGAGTTACCTAATAAGGAGATACTGACTATCGAAGCAAATCATGACAAGTGTTTAGACTTGCAGCTTGCAGACCCTGGAAAACGAAGAACTCCAGGCAACACACGATGAGAAATGTTAAGTCAGCTGTCAAAAGTCAAAAAGCAGTTAGATTAGTAAAATATGGAATACAGCAGGGTTACAAAATAAATGAATTTCAAACTTGGAATCAAGACACTCAAGTTTGTGTGGAAAGGGTGCTATCAAACACATACAGAATTTGTGTGTTTTAGTGTGTGCATACATATATATACATAAATGATGATATACACAGTATAGTCACATTAATGTGACCACCTGTCAATGCCAGAATATACACTTTGTATATTCTGGACTTAAAGTGTGGAATGTGGCATTAAGTGGTATTTAAGTGGTATTTAAGTGGTATTAAGTGGAATTCTTTATATACACTCTACTGCAATGTGCTGCCACCTGCCTTTTGTGCTTGGTTATTTCCGTTGACGTCGAAAGTAGGTGGTGGTCACATTAATGTGACTGGACTGTGTATATTTTGTCCAAAAAGTAAGACCAGTTGTCAATTTAAATTTCCCGGGCATATGGTATTTCAATTTTTTAGTTGGCATCTTTTTTGAAATTTTAGGTTGTTGCCACTTCCTTCACACATGTGTGAAATTTTACACCATTTTTATTTATTTATTTATTTATTTATTTTTTTTTATTTTTTTTTTTTTTTGGCAGCACTAAATCTTTAATTTTTGGACGTGAGCTTTGCGTCAGTTGAGGATGATGGTCGACTCGAGGATTCTTCGTCTTCAACGCGTTTTCTATCTTCTTTGAATTTTTTCACCGCTTCTAAACATTTCTTTCCGATATAGGACTGCTCACAGAATGCCTTCTGCAACGTTCTATACTTTTCTGCAAACAAAATTAAACACAAGCTCTTGCTCAATTAATAATTCAGATATTTCAAAAAAAACCAAGTCACCGGAATAATTTTTTTTCAACATCCCCCAAAACCAAGCGTAACTCGAACACTAATGAATATTTTGGCGTAAAATCTCACACAAATGTGAAGGACACTTCCAACAACCTAAAAAAAAAAAGCTTTCATTTCGAAATACTATATGCTCGGAAATTTAAATTGAAAACTAATCTTACTTTTTGGACACAGTAGTATACATATATATATTTTTTTGTTCTAATGCAGCTGGCAAACACTTAGACAGCTTGGCCTTGGATGCCTTAAGGCAAGACCGACTCGAGTGCTGCAGAACAGACGTTACTCATTTTGCATTAAAACCCAGGGGCGTTTCAGTTGATAACAACTTGGAGATAAGCCACGGGCGCGGAGTAAGCAATGCCCCCCTCTGGCACGCTCTACGATCCTATTAAGACCGGGACCTACTGTTTAAAGTGTATTCCGAACCACTACAAACATCCATGGCACCACCGGGACTCGAACTGTTCGTGCCCAAACCTGCACCATCAACGGTGCCGAGACAGCATGGCCACGACAGGCCCCACAGTAGTGCATATATATATCCCATATGAGTTTATTACGGCATTTATAACATAGCCATTATTGCAAAATAAATTGTCTTACACTGCCTGAATATTACAATGTTCACGAGTGGACTAAAATTTCGCTCACATATTCTTAATACATTTCAAACAAATTCAAATAATTTTTTTTATCGAAGCAAAATAAGTAAGATATCTTCAAATAGCACTTCTCGAGTCTTTTTGAAATAACATTTCTCAAAAAAAAAAAAAAACTTTCTTTTATTGGTTTTTCCTCTAATAGAGAATGCATATCACGTGCATTCTGCAACTCCAGTATCCATAAGTTAGTTTTCAAAACTTCAATTGGTTTGATACAAATCGATTTATTGATATTTCGAATTCTTCATGCATTTCGAAATATATGCTCTTTTCCGGGAAATTATTGATAAATCGATTTTTTCAAATATGTCTTAAGAATAAAATGTAGTTTGACATTTTCATGGTAAAATATTTGGCAATTGTTTTAAAATTTATTAAAGTTATGTCAAGAAAATAATTAATGTAATCCTATTTTGTTAGTAAATGTGTGCTAATAAATTAAATAAAGACGAAAATTTTTTTAATTGAAGTAATTAATAGATTTGTCATAGTTTATAGTTATCACTTGATTGTATTATCCATTCTGATGGATAATTGATTTAAAATTTTCAAAATGTGGTCTTTAATATTGTTTTTCCGTCTGTAAAATAATTTTTTTAAATTTCATGAACAAAATAATTTCAGTGAAATGTACTGAAATTAAACTCCTTAAATATGTCACAGCTTAACGCAAAATGTTTTTAAATGGATATATTTCTGAGCTTTTCGTAATCATTTATGTATATATATATATATATATATATTAAATTTTAAAATTTTTTACAGAATTTTTTCTATACCTGACTGAGATATAACATGATCAAAACTCTAACAATTGCGAAACAGTCGTGATATTATTATTCCTATTTTTAATTTAGTTTTAAGAAATATGTAAAAATATTATGATAGAATTTAATTGAAATTTGTTTTTTTCATTGGGTAGTTATATAACCAAATAATAATTTTGATAACATACAGAGCAAATATGATGTACTGTTAATATGATGTACTGTACATGATAAATATGATGTACTCTTTAATGTTATCGGTAGTTCCTTCTCTCTTAAAAGCAAAAATAAAAAGCTGTATTAATAATGGACTAAAATTATTTTTTATCTCTATTGATGCAAAACGAGTTCAATGCAGTGTCTTGAACAATATAAATATATATATATATATATATATATATACATACATAAAAAATTGAAATGTAATATATATTTTGAAGCAAGGATTTTCAGCATGTCTTTCTCAAAAGAGAGTATCTCTATTCTTACTATTTTATATTTTTATTTTGTACCATTTCTAAAGCGCCCGAAGAAAAATATAAATCTATTTATTTATAGAATCTTTCCATCTTGCATGGAGAACCTATGTAGTTCACACTTTCAAAAGTTCAAATATTTTATTATCTAAAGAAGTATTGTTGAGAATACAAAATCATGTCTGTCTTTTATGGTAGTTTTGTATTATAATTTGAAATTTCTTTTGTACGAAGAAAAGTTTAAATTAAAAAAAGTAGCTTATATTTTCTGTAATATCCGTTCAGATATATTTATTCAAAGGAAAAATTCCAATCTTTTCTGACTATTATTGTGATCTCACATAAAAGTTATAAGAATTATTTTATTAACTAATTAATGAAATTAAATTTTTTTAATTTAATTACTTTTTAAAATCGCATTTAATTGTGCAATATAATTGATTAATTTCTGATATATTATTTGTATGGTTACGACTGTTTTTTTAAATTGAGTATTTTTTGCACTTTTGATGCAATTACAGTGATTTCAGTATCACAATTTTGTCAATTACATTGACAAAATTTACATTTCATTTGATAAAATATTCAGTTTCATTAAAAGTAATAAAAAGCACCATTGTCCATTCCCAAATTAATACTTTTAAATGTTCAAAAGTGAAATTAATTAATTATTAAGTTACATGAATGAAACAAAACCTACTCTCTTAAATATCCTCACTTCACAAATTAATTTATTCTAAATTTTTCCATTGAATTGAAAAGATAGAATATTGTCAAAAGACAAATATTTAATTGCAATTTTTATAAATACGTATTGATTGTTTTAAGTACTTAAAAGGACTTTATTTGATATGCTATTTAAATAAGCTCTATTAAGCATTCTATCACTTAATTATGAATAATTTTATCAATATTATTAAATCTGAGGATATAAATAATTTTACGTAAATTTCGATACATTAAGTTATAAATATATAATAATTTATATAATTAATTAATGTAATAGATTAAAATTAATCTAATGTAAAATTTATAATTAATAAATTTCATCTAATATACTGTTTAATAGTTTTTAGTAAGGGTTTTATATATCAAAATATGTTACTTCTAATTTATTTATTCAAATATCATTTTCTAATGAAAAGTAAGATAATTTAAAATTATATTAAAATATTTATTTATGAAATAAATATTAGCATAATTCTTTAAATATACTAAAAGGTAATATGCATGGAATAATATGATTTAATGCAAGTTAAAATTAAATTTATTTTCCAATAACATTTTTTTTTTTACTAAATTTGATATTCTTTTGCCTTATGCTCGAATTTCTGTTCCCTATGATCAAAAATCAATATGGAATCTTAAAAACAATTTCACTCTATTAATTTCTTATCTCTCTATTATTTCACTCTATTTAATTATTAAATATCGTCTAATACTTTATTTAATAATGTTTTAATAAGGCTTCTTATCGAAATTGGTTTCTTCTAATTTATTTATTCAAATATCATTATCTAATGGGACGTAAGATAGTTTAAAATTATATTAAAATATGTATTTATGAAGTAAATATTACCATAGTTCTTTAAATATAATAAAGAGTAATGTGCATAGAAGAATATTCTGTAATGCAAGGTAAAAATTATATTTATTTTTCAATAACACTTTTTTTGTGTTTACTAAATTCGATGTTCTTTTGCATTCTGCTCGTATTTCTTTTCCCGCATGAACAAAAATCAATATGGAATCCTTAAAACTATTTGCACTCTATCTCAAATAGCGTATTTCGTGAAATAAGAAAATAGTAAGTTATTTGATTTTGGAATGGCATCGCTGATTCCCACTGGAAAATAGTTGTGCTTCTTTGGTATTACGTTTGTGGAATATGGCAACGCTGCTCTTTTAAAAGCAGAAATTTCTTTGCATATGATTTCTGACGTGACACAAAGCTTCAAACTTCATTCGGTTTTAGAAAATTTTTTTTTTTTTTAATATTTATTTAAAAAATTTAGTTATCTTTTTGAAACTGATGGAAAAAAAAAAAGTAGGAGAATCTTATTCGATGCAAGCAAGTTGCAAATGCAAGTTGTAAATGATGCAATTTAAAAAAAAACACATTCATTTTCATAAATTTCGCATAGACTTACTAAGAACTTTACTTGTAGAATTTTAAAACTAATTCATGTCGCCGTAAGGATATTTGGTTTGGTTTTGTCGCTTTTTGCACACTTTAGGCTAATTAAACTGGGACCTACTGTTTAACGTGGACTCCGAACCACTAATAAATATCAATGGCAGAGCCAAGATTTGAACCTGATGCCTGTGATACCAAAGGTCAGAGCCTTTTATTATCTTTACAATTGGCCTTCAAGACTATTGTAAAGATAATTAGAGAATAATTAGGAATAATTAGGAATTATAAGCACATTTTCACAAATATGAAAAAAAATATCGTAGCTATAACCAAGAAAAAAAAATATTAGTATATATAGCAATAAACAGAAATAATATGATAAATTTATATAAATAGCATTTATGAACCAAAATAATTAAAATAAATAGTAAATTGATTAATTAGTAATTAATTAATAATAAAATATAATTTGTAACTCCTTCTAAGATTATTAGATCTCACCACACTCTCAGCAAGACACAATCATCATGACTTCATGTTCTTCACATTGAAAATGATTTACAATCTAAAATGAAAATATGAAATAAATCTTCCAATAAAAAAAGATATTGGATAGGATGAAAATTCTAATTTTTATGAATTAACTTTACAAAAAACAAAAAAAGTAGAAACAATTTGATTATAAAAATTAAAACAAAACTTATTTTTTAATTATGATTATTTAAATATATTATATAATATTAATTAATAATCTTAATTAATTCTTTGTCTCGTTATTTGAATATAGTAAACACATTTTTGGTAAAATATTCTTGTGTTTTTAAAAGTGAACTCGTAGCATTCTAATTTCTTCAATTTACATAAAAAAAATGTATATATATTAAATATATATAGGAATCAATAATAAGAATTTTTTATATAGAATTTATTCTTAATAAAATTGTGTTATTCTTAAAAATGTAAATAGATTTATTAAATTCCTATGTTTTTGATTTTTTCAGACAATAATATTGTATTTAAAAATATATCAAAATAATTTTAAAATTCCATTTCACAGTGTGAAATTATATATATTTTTTATCTTGCAATGAAAGAAAGGAATTTAATTATAATATATCGAATATAAAAGGCTTTTTAATTTCACTAGAGAGCTTTTTCATCATAAAACGGCATGCAAATATAAGCAATAAAAACTGATAAATTCAAATAAATGCATTGTTTTTAAAAAGTATGAAATTCATTTTAGTTTTAAGCTTCTAATTTATTGAAGGTTACATATAAATATAAAAGAATTGCAATTTTAATACCAATATTATTTATAAATATTGCTATACAAATATTTCTTACAGTTATCAACATACCAATATTGTTTATTTTTATTACTCTACCAATATTAGTTTTCTACAAAATTGTATTTGAATATTGTTTTTTTAAGCATGGGTGATTTTTTTAGTGTATTTAATGTATATTTAATCCTTTTAAAGCCAAACTTAATTAGCATGTTTTATAAAGATACTTAAAGTCTTAAAGTAGAAGTTTGAAAGATCAGAATTTAAGTTTTTAATCAAGAAAATTACTTTACAAATGTAGATATAGGGTGAGCACAAAGCTTATCCCTGATTATAAAAATTCTATGTGTAACTATTATAATTAAGCATGTGTTTTGTTGAATTCATTGTTAATGTCTTCAATAAATGATACCAAAATTTCATTATTATATTCAATGGTTATTCTGTAATAAATTTTTATAATATGGGCAAGACTTTCGAATGTTTATTAATAACGAATAGTTCTAATGAAAAGATAAAATACTGTTATTTTTTAATACTAATAGTTTTTTTCTGTGATAGTTTTAATATAATTGTTTTGCTGTTCTTGAATATGGAGCCTGGGGATCATTCTTTCACAAGCAGCATTGAAAATATAATCAGTTGTACTTAAAAGTTTCAGAAGTTTATGTAGTTAAGAAAATTGTTTACTTTTCTGAAAATGACATTATTTTATGTTTCTTGTTTTAATAAAAAAATGATTGAGAGTTTTTATACTTATAATTAGACTAAAGTTTTGTGGCATTCAGAAAAGGCACATTTAATATCTCAAATTATTATATCAAAATATAATTGTTTTTTAAAAAATGCAATTTAAGAAATATATTAGAAAATTTATTTGTAAAAGCATCGAGAGTTCATCATGACGAAATTTCTTAAATTACTTATTTTTTAAATTGTTATTTTGAAATGTAAATAAACAAAAAAATTTTTTTTTGTAAATTTTCTCGAAGGCCATTTGGAGAAACGCATAATAGGAAACATTCTTCAAAATGTGCAAAGAAATTTAAAACACAATTTTAGAAAACACTTCGATTTAGAAACTTCACTTACATTTTGGAAAACACTTACTTTTTATTAACAAAATGTGTAAAATATTTTGCATTGAAAATGATATTGAATTTTTACACTGGAAATGTTTTCCTAACAAACTAGAATGGATGGGTAATTATTTTAAATTTATAAAATTATGAAGAATTCAATTATATAAAATAAATAACTAATTAATTCTATCAATTTAAACTAAAAGATATGAAACAATATTTAAAAAATGCCATATAGAGTAAATGTATATAAATTTTTACTCTTGAATCAAAAGTACTACAATACAATTTGAAAAACTGAAAGAACTTAATTGATATCAAAATCACTCAGCAATAAAAAATAAAATTCAAGCGTCATATATTACTGAATGCTTTGCCTCTAGAAGCATAGTAGTAAATAAAAAATAATATACATTTATCATCCAGTAAACTAAAGAAAGAGAATTTAAACTCATTTAATTATCTATATTTCAAAATATTTAAATCATCAGATTCTGCCAAGTATTTTAGGAGCAGTTTTGCCATCTTATTTTTATTTTAAGTAAAATAATAAAAATTACAATAAAATCTGATAGTTTTCTTTTATTATTTATTGCAATATATAGTGCGATACGGTCGACACTATTTCAGTAAAAATTAAGATTATTATTGAAGTATTATAGATAAACATGTATTTGAATTCCAATTGAAAAACACATTAAAAATAATAAAAAAAAAACAATAAAATAACTAAAATTAATTTAAACAATTTATAGTACATCATACTAATGAAACAGAAAATAAAAAAAAACTTCATTTTATAGGCATTTTCCAGCCATTGTCCTTGAAATATATTAACATTTGTTTTGAATTTTCAATTTTATTGTTTCGATTTTTTGTAAACTAAATAAAAACAGTAAAATGACTCAATTTTTGTTCTGTAATGCAAAAATAAAATAGCAAGCGTTAGTATAATTGAGTGATTGCTTATTCTCGTGCCAACTAATGTATCAAAATTTTCCCATTATCCCTTAATATAAAATAATCACTGCTATCGACTATTATTATTGGGTAAAAAACTCGCTAGTTTCAAAGAACGTCCATTAAAATTGTAGAAAAGCTTTCATAATCAATAAGTTCCTTTATGTCATGTTGTTTACGCAGATATTTTTTCTAATTTGCTTACAGTTAGTATACATTTGGGAAAGGTACATTAAAAGAAAAGTCTCTTTTTTTCAGGAAAAAAAACAACTTATGAATGATAATAATTTAGAAAGCAAAGTACAAAAGTTAAATAGATAGATTGTAAGGTTGTTAATAAAAGAGAATGACTTTCTAAAAATTTTTTTATTATTAAGAAGAATTTAATTCAATCGTCAAAATAAAAAGACAATATATTTCATTCATACTAAAAATATATTATTTTTTAAATATTATTGTAAGATAAGTCTTATTATCGTAAATAAAAAGCATTTACTTTTAATCTGAAATCTGCTTCTATAAATTTATTAATTTTTCTTTCAGTGTTAAATAATATTTGTATATAATAATATATTTTTAACCTTAATATATATTTGTAAATTTTTTTCGGATTATTTAATTCTTACTTTTCATTTTTCAACTAATTTGTATTTTTTGTAATTTTTTACCTTAGATATATATTAATTATTTGAGATTATTTTCTGTTTTATACGTTATCGTTTATCACATGATATAAATATATAGTAGATAGTTTATATGATTTTTAATAAAAGAGGATGATTTTATAAAACTTTTCTTTATTATTAAAAAGCACTTAATTGAGAAGTCAAAATAAAAGGACAATATGATTATTCATATTAAAAATATATGATTTTTTTAAACACTAATGTAAGGTAAGTCCTTTTTATCATAAAGAAAAAAAAATGCATTTATTTTCTAATCAGAAATCTGCTTCTATAAATTTATTAATTTTTCCTTCAATGTCAAATAACATTTGTATATTAATAATATGTTTTTAACGTTAATATATATTTGTAGCATTTTTGTAAATTTTTCGCATTACGTTTCGTTATTTGTACCTTTTATCTTCAAATTTATTTTTTAAATTTACTATTTATTTGCGATTATATTCATTTTGGTATGACATTGTTTATCTCATGATATTCGTATATTTTTTTCATCACACAGAAAAATAATTTTTAAGCATTCGTCCCATTTTGTACGCTCATCTGTAGACTCCTGATACTCCTTCTCTAGCCTTTGATGCGGAGATACACGCCATGTGTTCATCCCTCTTTCCCCTCGCTTCTATTTGCCATATAGAGATGAAAAAAAAAGTAGAATAAAACGAATACGCTGCACATTTTCAAATAACTGTAGGTCTTTTTTGCATGCATGGAATCGAAATGTGTGGAGCTTTCTTTCAGAGCTGCATATGGAGTTCTCTGCAAACTATAATACAAGAAGGAAAACGCACTTCCTTTCTGATACGAAATCATTCCCCAAAAATTGCTACTCTATTCTTTGACCGAACGCGGCGCCATGTTTTATTGGCTGTCACCAACGCCCTCTCATGGGGTGTTTGGGTATCAAAGAAAATCACATGATGCCCGGGCAAAATATTTTTCATGGCAGACGCGTGTTTTCTTCGACGAATGGCAGATTTTTTGAGCCCAAACAAATATATATAAAATTTTCCAGGCTTAAGGCGTTAAGGAAAAAAAAAGAAAAAGAAAATGTAGGAAAACAAGGATTTTGTTTTACTCCATTTTCCTCTCTTTTTCCGACGAATACGTTTACTTGGAATAAAAGTTATAGGTTCTCCAAAGAGCGTGAAAGCTTAGTATTGATTGGACAGGGGTTATCTTTGGGTTTTCAGACTTGCGAGAAAGAAGTTTGGGAGGAATGTCCTGGCATCTTTTTTTTTTAAAGTTTTTCCTCTGGCAGATAAAAACCGTGGCGTAAAAGCCACAGAATGGACCGTGGTGGAAAATAATGAGTGAATAAAAATGCATTTCTTGAGGTACGTCGTTTAGTGAGGGTAACAAAGTGTTAGAGTTTTACGACAGGGGACAAAATGCTGTCCTAAAAAGGTATAAAATAAGCATTTAGTACTCATGGAAAGATATTCAATTTAGTATAATGGTGATGAAGTGAGTCCACTTTTCTGACCCATGGAAATTTGATAGAAAATGGGCACTTGCGTTGAAAAACAGCCATTCCTAAGCATAGCTCAATCTTCTAAATTGAGTTTGGGATTCATCGAATATCCTATTTAAACTTTTAACACAAAGATTTATGGAACACTATATTTTAAAGAATTTGTAATATATGATCATTATCAACTCTGCCTCTCTTTCTCTCATGTCCAATAAATATATTTCTTTCTTGGGAACTTGTTGGAAACTTTTAATATTATTAAAGATAATTGAAAATTTAAAAAACACTACATATTTTATGGGATATGCAAGCGAACTATAAAGAGATTTGAATATTTAATTTTAATTACTCATGGAAAAATATTCAGTTTAGTATAATGGCGATGAAGTGAGTCCACATTTCTGACCCATGGAAATTTGATAGAGTAATGGGTACTTGTGTTTAAAAACAGCAATTCCTAAGCATAGCTCAATCCACTAAATTGAGTTTTGGTTTCATCGAATATCCTGTTAAAACTTTTAACACAAAGATTTATGGAAGTTTATAAAGTATAGTCTTCCATAAATCTTTGTGTTAAAAGTTTTAACAGGATATTCGATGAAACCAAACTCAATTTAGTAGATTGTGATTATATATAATTTCTGATATATGACCATTATCATTTATCTCTCTCTCTCTTATGCCCAATGAATATATTTCTTTTGTGGAAATTTAATTAATGTCGTTCTCTTTAAGGTGATAATATTTCTTTTATTCAAAATTCAGCGATACTCTATTAACTTTTAATATCATCCAAGGTAATTTAAAATTTAAAAACACTACATATTGTAGGTAATATGCAAGCGAACTTTACTGCAATTTGAATATTTAATTTTGATTACTCATGGAAAAATATTCAATTTAGTATAGTGGTGAGGAAGTGAGTCCACTTTTCTGACCCATGGAAATTTGATAGAGTAAGGGGTACTTGTGTTGAAAAAAAACAGCAATTCCTAAGCATAGCTCAATCTACTAAATTGAGTTTTGGATTCATTGAATATCCTGTTAAAACTTTTAACACAAAGATTTATGGTACACTGTATTTTAAAGAACAATAAGAATTTGTGATGTATGACCAGTATCTTCTCTCTCATGGACGATGAATAGATTTGCTTTTGTGGCAATTTAATTAATGTTGTTCTCTTTAAGGTGATAATATTTTTTTTATCAAAAATTCATTGATTCTGTATTAACCTTTTAATATTTTCAAAAGTAATTTAAAATGCAAAAACACTACGTATTTCATTTAATATGCAAGCGAACGTTAATTAGATTTGAATACTCAATTTTAATTCTGTATAATAAAGAATTCAATTTATTTTCCGGACATAATGGATAATGAATTTTGAACTGAGAGAATTTTTAATGCTTTGAAGCTAAATCACATAATTCAATGTCAAAATTTTATCTAATCATATCATTCATTAATGTGTGTGTAATTTTTACTTAATATGGCTAATGAAAAAAAAAATAATTTAAATAATTTATTATTTATTAATTAATTATTTATTATTTTTAAGTGAGAAATTAATCAGAAATATGAAAGATATATTTAATACAATGGAAAATGCAGTCTTATCATACTGGTAAAGGGCCATATATTATTTTTCAAAAATATTTTAGATTATTATATTCAGTAAATAACTTTAATCGATGTTTAAAAACTAAATTTATGAATAGATAAAATATGTTTTAAAATTTTAATTATAATAAATTGATTTGACATTTTTTGATATTTAAAAGACTTTTTGAAACTGCATAAGGAATATACTAGTTTGTATATTTAATTATTAGATAAATTATATTTCTAATATTATACGAAAATATTATTGTATGATTTTAAATTTCAAATAACAATTGAGAAGTTTAGAATGTTGAATGTCTAAGCCATTGAAAACTCCACTAAACGGCAAATAGTTAAAGACTAATTGAAAGTCTACATTTCTACGCCAATTATGGACATGATAAATCAGCATTAAAATCATTGCTTAATTAAGCTTGAAGAAGAAACGAGAAGTCTCTTAGATGGCATCTTTGTAGGTTCATTCAAAATTGCTTCGGTAAACTGTAGGCACCATGTACCCTAACGCACTCAACTTGTATTGTTAAATCTGCGATACATTTGCCATTCTGTTAGTGATTGACTTCCAGTCAAAATGCCAGAAATTAGAAAACAGCAAATTTAAATTATTAAAGTGTTCAAACAATGCATAATAAATAAACGAGCATCTCATTTTTTATAGTAGCAATTCCTGTACATGAATACAGCTTATATGTCAAGCAACAGAAATGAAGTCTGATTAATTGAGCTTTTTTTGATATTTAAAAGACTTTTGAAACTGCATAATAAGTTTGTCAGTTTGTATATTTAAGTATTACATAAATTATATTTCTAAGATTTTACGAAATATTTTCGTATGATTTTAAATTTTAAACAAAAATTGAGTAGTCTAAATTCTTGAATTTTTAAACTACGGAAAACTCCATTAAACGCCTAACAATTAAAGACTAATTAAAAATTGATATTTCTACAACTATGATGGACATGATAAATCCGCATGCAAATCATTTTTTATTTAAGCTTGAAGAAGAGACGAGGTTGATACTGGTCCTCAATATGATCTCTTTATGGATTCATTCAAAATTGCGTTTGTAAAATATAAGCACCGTGTACCCTAACGCACCCAACCTATTATGTTAACTCTTTACATTTGTCATTCTAACTAATGGTGATCGACCTTCAATTAAAATGCCAGAAATTGGAAAACAGCAAATTTAAATCATTAAAGTGTTCAAACAATGCATAATAAATAAACGTGCATCTAATTTTTATCATGAAAATGATTTTTCAATCAAGCTTGAAGAAGAAACGAGAAGGATGCGAGTCCCCTAGATGGAACCTTTTTCGGCTCATTCAAAATTGGATTGGTAAAATAAAGGCACTTTGTACCCTAACGCACCCAACGTGTATGGTTAAATCTGCGATACATTTGTCATTCTAATAGTCATAGACCTCCGGTTAAAATGCTTAAAATTGGAAAATAGCAAATTTAAATTATTAAAATGTTCAAACAACGCATAATAAATAAACGTGAATCTCATTTTTATAGAATTCATGTAAATGAATACTGCTTATATGTCGAGTAACAGCAGTGAAGTGTTATTAATTGACATTTTTTTTTTTTTTGATATTTTTAAAAACTTTTTAAAACTACGTAAAGAGTTTGCTAGTTTGTATATTTAATAATTATATAAATTTTATTTCTAAGATTTTACGAAATATTTTCGTATGATTTTAAATTTTAAACAAAAATTGAGTAGTCTAAATACTTGAATTTTTAAACCATGGAAAACTCCATTAAACGCCTAACAGTTAACGACTAATTAAAAATCGATATTTTTACAACTATGTTGGACATGATAAATCCGCATGAAAATCATTTTTTAATTAAGCTTGAAGAAGAGACGAGGTTGATACTGGTCCTCAATATGATCTCTTTATGGATTCATTCAAAATTGCGTTGGTAAAATATAAGCACCGTGTTTTCTCCATAGCATACAATTTGTCATTCTAATAGTGATGACTTCCAGTTAAAATGCTTGAAATTGGAAAACAGCAAATTTAAGTTATTAAAGGGTTCAAACAATGCATAATAAATAAACACGCATCTCATTTTTAAAGCAATTCATGTAAATGAATACTGCTTATATGTCAAAAGCAACAGCAATGAAGTCTGATTAATTCAGGTTACGCCAAACAATCCTTCTTTGTGTGCAAACACTCTTACCAGAACCTTCATCTAACAAATCATTAATCCTTCTACACTCGACGGTTATTTTAAGAATTTTATTCAACACCTTCTGGGAAAACAGTGCGAAATCTTCGCTTCGAATGCTTGCTGGAACAAATATTCGGAAGCATCCCGATTCCATTACACTTCCCGCGCAAATCATGCTCATGAATCATGGGAAAGCGAACGTTTTAAATCGAACGGCAGAAGATTGCTGACCCGCATCCAGAACATTGCCGCCGGCTCTATTTATCACCCGGTTTAACCCGGCGGCCATGCATCTCTTTTGAAGGTGAAACTTTTCATTAGAAGGAAGGGGTGGAGGTGTCCGGCAAACGATTGCCGGAGTCTGAATAGAAGTCCGGGACCTTTCATTAAAGTCATTGGATAGCATTTTGGACAAAACATTGTTTCTCCAGGGTCGTAAAAGTACCAGATAAATAAAGTATGCCTCATTATCGGGGGCGCTAGGGAAATTACTGCCCCATTGTGCTTGCACTATTTTGCCAGGCTGTGCTTTATGGGTATTACTTGTTACATATAATTAATGTGTTTATGAATTTGTTAAACATTTTGAAACGTGTTATAAGGAGGAGGATAAAGGATACAACGTTATTTAATTTGTACTGCAATTGAAATAGTAAATTTAAAAAAAAAAATAAAAAATCTATATAAAAGATGAAATAATAATATAATAATAGAAGAAATTTGTTTATGTAGAAGAAATTTCATATGGTACCTAATTTATAATTTTTTGCTTTTCTAAATATTATATTTCAATAACTACAGTACAAAAATTAAATAACGTTGTATCCTTTAGTAAATTTAATATTATACTACTAAGACGTGTGTGTTGGCTATAATGTCTAAATGTATGTCTAAATGTATATCTAAATGTATTTAACGTAATGTATGTCATTAACGTAATGTATCTAATGTATGTTTAAATGTATTTAACATCTACTCCATATAATAGAAAAAATTTGTTTTCAAATTTATATGGAGTATATATTTAATACATTTATTTGCTGCTTAAAATTTTAATTAGAAATGAAATCGGAATGATCTCTTTAGGAATTTCACATTCCTAACAAAACATATCAATTTTTAATATTAAAATTTCTTATTAAGTACCAGATAAATAATATATGCCTCATTATCGGAGATTTCTGCCCCATTGTGCTTGCAGTATTTTGCCAGGTTGTGCTTTATGGGTATTACTTGTTACATGTAATTAATGTGTTTATGAATTTGTTAAACATTTTGAAACGTCTTACTAGTATAATATTAAATTTACTAAAAGGATACAACGTTATTTAATTTGTACTGCAGTAATTGAAATATAATATTTAGAAAAGCAAACAAATATAAATAAATTATCATATGAAATTTGTTTTCCAATTTAATTCTGGAGTAGATATTTAATACATTTATTTGCTGCTTAAAGTTTTAATTAGAAATGAAATCGGAATGATCTCTTTATGAATTTCACATTCCCAACAAAATATATCAATTTTTAATATTAAAGTTTCTTATTAAGTACCAGATAAATAAAGTATGCCTCATTATCGGAGATTGCTGCCCCATTGTGCTTGCACTATTTTGCCAGCTTGTGCTTTATGTGTATTACTTGTTACATATAATTAATGTGTTTATGAATTTGTTAAACATTTTGAAACGTGTTATAAGGAGGAGAATAAAGGATGCAACGCTATTTAATTTGTACTGTAATTGAAATATTAAATTTAAAAAAAAAATAAAAAATCTATATAAAAGATGAAATAATAATATAATAATAGAAGAAATTTCATATGGTACTTAATTTATATTTTTTTGCTTTTCTAAATATTATATTTCAATTACTGCAGTACAAAAATTAAATAACGTTGTATCCTTCAGTAAATTTAATATTATACTAGTAAGACGTGTGTGTTGGCTATAATGTCTAAATGTATGTCTAAATGTATATCTAAATGTATGTCTAAATGTATATCTAAATGTATTTAACATAATGTATGTCAGTAACGTAATGTATATAATGTATGTCTAAATGTATTTAACATCTACTCCATATAATAGTAGATATTTAATACATTTATTTGCTGCTTAAAATTTTAATTAGAAATGAAATCGAAATGATCACTTTATGAATTTCACATTCCCAACAAAATATATCAATTTTTAATATTAAAGTTTCTTATTAAGTGCCAGATAAATAAAGTATGCCTCATTATCGGAGGTACTAGGAAATTACTGCCCCATTGTGCTTGCAGTATTTTGCCAGGTTGTGCTTTATGGGTATTACTTGTTATATATAATTAATGTGTTTATGAATTTGTTAAACATTTTGAAACGTGTTACGAGGAAGAGGATAAAGGATGCAACGTTATTTAATTTGTACTGCAGTAATTGAAAAACAATATTTAGTAAAGTAAAAAATATATACAAGATGCCATATATGAAATTTGTTTTCTAATTTATATGGAGTAGATGTTAAATGCAATTATTTGCTTCTTAAAATTTTAATTAGAAATGAAATCGGAATGATCTCTTTAGGAATTTCACATTCCCAACAAAATATATCAATTTTTAATATTAAAGTTTCTTATTAAGTGCCAGATAAATAAAGTATGCCTCATTATCGGAGGTACTAGAAATTACTGCCCCATTGTGCTTGCAGTATTTTGCCAGGTTGTGCTTTATGGGTATTACTTGTTATATATAATTAATGTGTTTATGAATTTGTTAAACATTTTGAAACGTGTTACGAGGAGGAGGATAAAGGATGCAACGTTATTTAATTTGTACTGCAGTAATTGAAAAACAATATTTAGTAAAAGTAAAAAATATATACAAGATGCCATATATGAAATTTGTTTTCTAATTTATATGGAGTAGATGTTAAATGCAATTATTTGCTTCTTAAAATTTTAATTAGAAATGAAATCGGAATGATCTCTTTAGGAATTTCATTCCCAACAAAATATATCAATTTTTAACATTAAAGTTTCTTATTAAGTGCCATTTAAATAAAGTATGCCTCATTATCGGTGGCGCTAGGAAATTACTGCCCCATTGTGCTTGCACTATTTTGCCACGTTGGGCTTTAGGGGTATTACTTGTTACAAATAATTAATGTGTTTATGAATTTGTTAAACATTTTGAAACGTCTTACTAGTATAATATTAAATTTATTAAAGGATACAACCTTATTTAATTTGTACTGTAGTAATTGAATATTGTATACTGTAGTATTTGAAAAGTAAAAAATATAATCAAGATACCATATATGTAATTTGTTTTCTAATTTATGCCTGGAAAAGATGTTAAATACATTTATTTGCTTCTTAAAATTTTAATTAGAAATGAAATAATGATCTCTCTATGAATTTCACATTCCCAATAAAATATATGATTTTTTAGTTTTAAAGTTTCATTTTAATTTTTAATTCATTTTACAATCATTTTAAACAAATTTCATTGTTTTAATTAATGATAAAACATCATTAAAAATTAAATAAATTAAAAATTTTTAATAATAAAAATCAAATCGGGTTATCTGTTAAATGTTTTTTTTTTTTCTAATTTTTAATTAAATATGATCACAACCTTCTTTTTGAAAACCAAATATTTAATGAAAAACTGATTTTTAATTAAAAGGAGTCAATAAAATAAATTCAAAATATATGAGCTTCAAACAATAACAAAATTTAAAATAACCTGAAATTCAAAGCTCAAACTCAACTTTTAAAACGACAGAAAAAGAATTATAATTATAAGTTTACTATGTAATTAACGAAATGTTAATAATCAAAAGCATTTTTCCAAACAAATTTGTAATGGAAAACATTTTTCCCCATAAATTTAAGAATCAAAAACATTTTTTCTCCACAAATTTAGATAAACAAACAATTTATAAATTAAAAATTCATTAAAGTTGAACAAATGTTTACCTGTTTACACGAATATTTAATGACATACATGATAATTAATAAATGGTTTGAGTATTTAATAAAATAATTCATATTTTATTTTATATTTTTAAATGTGATGATAACGTTAGAATAAATAATCCTTAAAATTATTAAGTCTTTGGTTTCAAATATTAATGACAAAATATTATTTAACAAATTATTTCTTATTAGTATTATGTTACATATATATATATATATATTTATAATTTACTACTTTATTACCTACAATTTTTCTTATGCTAAATACAAATGAAAATAAAAGCAGCGATGTACGGATGCATGGGATTAATTCCTACTGAAATTTATTAATTATTATTTTTTAAATTATTATCTAAGCATTAAAAATATTTATGGATAGTGCTTAGCAACTTTTATTTTACTTTATGTTTAATCAAATAGATGTTTAACAGTGAATCGTGCAACTTATAAGTCCTTAAGAAAAAGACTTTATGAAAAGTTGAAAAGTTAATGGAACGACATTTAACCTTTTATTATCATAAATCATTTAATATGCTAATACTTATCAATATATTTTTACAAACAAATATTTTTAATGAAAGCATACATGATGTAATTTTTGCACATTTATTTCAAAGGTTTGAAAATACAACAACAACTACTACAAACAAATAATTGGAGTTTAGTCTTTGTTTAAGAAACTGTAATTTTTTTTTTTTTTTTTAAATTTTAAAACACTTTTTGTTTCAGATATTTTTTAAACTAGACTTAATTAGTTTCATTAATTTTTTTTTTTAGATGTCTAATTAGGTATTTAATTAATAAATAAAGTTTTTCTTAAAAATTTTATTGCTACTTAAAAATGAATTAACTAAATTAATTAATACATAAGTATATTGACAATTTAAAAAAAAAAAGTATATATTTTTATAAATAATGTATTTTAATATATTAAAGTAAATATTTATATAAAAATATATTTTATATTAAAAAAATGGAAACTTTTATATATCTTTCGATTAACTTCTTGTTGGCATTTTTTTATTTAAAAAAATAAGTTAACGCTCACCTTTAGCATTAAAGGATTTTCAAAAGAACAATTAATTAGACTAAAGCGATTTAATCGCATTAAAGAGGATAATCGTTTAAATGTTAACTGATTTAATTCTTATCAATTAAATCCTTTAACTAAGATTGATTTATTTAAATTCTACTAATGACTTTCTAACATTGAATGATAGTAGCTTTTAAATAATAGCATATGTGTTTATACTAAGAAGATTTTCGTTTACATTTTACACTGATTCTTATAAGGTACAGAAAAGCATATTCTTGTGGATGCTGAAATAAAATCATTTTTAAGACTTGAAGTTTTAAAGTTTTTTTTTTTAAGTGATTAAAAATAAAATGCATGAAACAATGAAATCTTTTGAAGTGTGAGATAAAAAAAGATGATTGAATTTTTATACTATGGATGCTATTTTAAATCGATAGATTGAAAAAAAAAAAATGTTTAACGTAAGAGTTCGACAAATACAAAATTTCCGTTATAATTAAACACATTTAATTTTTTTACTTGTGCAAATATAATTTTGTAATGAATACTTGAATTATATTAAAAATAGCTGAGCACTGACAAAAGTAAAACACAACAATTTTTTAATATACACATTCTAGCTATTTGAAAATATTCTTAATATCCAGGCCATGAATGATTTTATTTTTCATCTTTATTGGATTCAATTCTAATATTATTTGTTTAGCATAATTCATTAAAATTAACTCAAATAATAAATTATTATTTTTTAAAGCTGAAGTTTTTATTTCATTTCATTACATTAAATTTAAATTAGTTCAGCTGTTTTGGAAATTTAGTAGTAAAACTAATTTATTCATTTGAAAAATTAACATTAAAATAAATAACATGTTTGTTAAATTTAATGATAATGCTGAATTATTTATAAAAAATGTTGTGAGCCATTCTCATGATAGAGAAATACCTTCTTCTAATTGTATTTTTAGAAGATATTTTTTCTTCCAAAACCAAATATTTTCACATTTGTGCAACGTATATGAATTTGAATGGAAAAAAATTATTTAATGGAAGATAAAGTTCATAATTACAAAAATCTGATTTAATATTACATTCCCATTCTACATAGATTAACACTGATTTTGATGGACAAGAAGGTAATAAATGATGTCTAGGAAGATAAACAGAAAAAATATTACGCATATACTATACATCTCTACTGAAACAATTTGCCTCACTTGCATATTAAATCAGTGGTCGCAAAAATTATCATCAACTCATAAGGTTGATCACTCATGTTCTCTACCATTAGGAGCGACTTCAGGTGAAAATATACGAAGTAAACTTTTTTGCATAACTTTTCTTCTGAACTCTTCATGACAACTATAGTTATATGAAAATATGTGTGTAATGAACGTGTAATTTTCTACAATGAAAGGAATATATTCCTTAAATGGACGATAATACGATATAATACGCCACTATTTGAAAACAGTCTGCCACACTTATATATTAACTCAGTGATCGTAAAGGTTATCTTATCAACTCATTTGGTAACTATTACATTACCATTAGGATCAACTTCATATGAAAACTTACGAATTAAACTTTAACATGTATAACTTTTCTTCTGAACTTTGCATGGCAAACTCTAGTTATAGATAGATGAAATTAAATTTCTACAAAACAATTTCTGTAATGGACGATTTATTTTTTTCTAAATGAAAGAAATAAGAATACGATAATAGGATAACTATTTAAAAACACCACTATTTGTAAACAGTCTGACACACTTGTATATTAACGTATTACTTGCAAACATTTTCAGATCAATTCATATGGTAAATATGTTCGGTACCATTAGGACCGACTTCCAGTGAAAATATACGTATTAAACTTTCTTTGCATAACATTTTCTTCTGGACTCTCCATGACAACTGTAGTTATAGATAACTGAAATTAAATTTCTACAATGAAAAGAAATACATTCCTTATATAATGGACGAGTCTCATTCATAGGTAATTGCGAAAGGTTTTCTTTTACTGTTTTAATAATAATGAGACCAATAGGACAATGGGTATTCTAATATTCTTGAAAGCATTCGTATCGCCCTTTTCATTATCGTAATAGCTGTGTCGAGTACTTTTGACCACAATTTAGCGCAGTGATAAATTGTGTCAAACGGTGCAATGCATGGATGAATATTTACCCATGCACACCGATATGAAATATGAAATTCTGTTTAGCTCGCTTCAATAAAATACCGGCGACTAACTTCGTTCCGCCAATTTATCATCAAATAATAGCTGCACAAGGAATTTCAGTTACAATTGCATTTAACCGTGCAATAATTATTAAATGATATAACTGCAATTGAGATAACTAGATATGAATTAATAAATTACGAAAGCATGCGACAGACGGCAGTAATTTGTTCAACTTATTAATTTAGAAGAATTTACGCTTTTGAAAAATATAGTAAAATGTAACGATTTCATACTAAAAATATTTTTGTATGCATTACTTAAATAGGGTACTTTTCTTACAAATTCGCTTTATAAGTCTGTAGATAATTATGCAATTTTATATTTAATTCAATGATTCTTTATAATCTGCAATTTATATTTTTATTGAATATTTAAATAAAATATAATTGTCTGATTAATTGTACTGTAACTTGTCATGCTTCCTCCTACGCACTGACAAGGACACACCTCTGGCGTTGAGGAGAAATGGTCAGTTGGCCTACAGATTCTACCCCTGTGAGGAAGTATCTTTGAGCACCCTGCGCATACCTGAGATCGTAATTTCGGCTTAGAAGTAGAATCCTTCTAAGAATCTATAATTATAGGTCTTTAAATGTGTTACATTTTTACGTTTCTAATTATGCGTATATGGTGTTTGTTCCTGTGTGTTCTCCAACCTGTACCTCAAGTATTTCAACACAACCACAACCAGTTACAACCCAGCTGCTCTACCTACAGTACTACATTTATTTGTAATAAATGTTTGCACTACAAATTTGTTACTTGTTAACTTGTTATAACGTTTGGTTTATGAATACCTCCACCATTTTGTTTATAAATCCTTTCAAGCAAGAAAAAAAAGTGTTTAATTCTTTTATGGTAATTCTATTAGGATAGCTAGTAAATGGATGAAACTACTTAAATTGATGACACATTAGGCATTTATTTTTTTATTTCATATTTTAAAATTCCTTTATATTTTAAAAATATCAAAATGACATCAAAATAAATATTACTATTACAACACATCACAGAACAGAGCTGAAATGTCCCTTTACAGCTAGGAAGTGATGTGGGGAAAGTTGTATACACACACAATGACAGAGGCAAGAAAAAGAGGGTTCTATGTAATCAGGAGATAAGAAAGTGAAGTAGGGAGTGACAATAAGCTGGTGTGAAGGAGATTCCGGGAGTATGGTGATTACAAGGTTTAAGGGGTAAGAAAATACAAAGACAATAAAGTATTCCAATATTCATTTTTAATGTTTCTATAATTCAAAAAGGATGATACGATTTTAACAATAAACATTCTAACACCAAATAAAAATACCATTCTAATACCAATAAACATTCTAATACAAAATAAATAGGAATAAAAAATATGTGACAACAATATATTGAACCTGAAATGCAAGATTTTGAAATTGATTGTATTCAATATTCATTTTTAATGTTTCTATAATTCAAAAAGGATGATGTTATTTTAACAATAAACATTATTAAATGCAAAAAATGTGACATTAATACACTGAACCTGAATTCAAGATCTTGTAAACTATATACCAAACTACATTGATTGATTATTGTTCATCATAAAAATCATGGAAATATTTGTAATACATTAAATTCAGTAAAATAGAAAATCAAGAATAAAATCGAAAATCAAGATAGAGTTTCAAATTGCATGAATTGAATGATTAGAAAAATAATGACAACTGATAAAATAAATTTTACATTTGGTAGATGTTGCATATTGCATAATTTAGACTAATATGAATATAAATAAAATGAGATACTAAAGATAAAAATTATTTTTTTTAAGAAAAACGAAATTGTAAGGGGGGGAAAAAATATATCGTTAAAAAACCGATTTTAACATTAAAATAATCAGAAATATGAGAACAAACGGAAATAAGTAACTGGTATGCATATGACATAAAATAACAAAATGCTTAAAAATTAATTTACCATTAACATAATTATATACATACAAAAAGAGTTTAAAAGAGAGTGAGTAACATAACACACTATTCAAATCAAATTAGTCTGGAATAATTCAGTTTTAGATTTAGCACACAAAATTTATCACATTTCGAATTTTGATTAAAGTCCCTTTGCATTTTATAATGTTAAACTCCTTTAGGTTAACAATTTCAAGAAAGTATCTTCAAATAATATCAGTGGAATCGCTTCTCTACATCTCCAAATGGGCATTATTTTTTTAAAAACGTTTTTCCTCTGAAATTCGTTCTACACAAAATGTTAAACTAATGTGGATGATGAATGAGAAGTTGATGAATGTTGTTTGCTAAAAGGTTGGCTCTGTTAATTTGTCTTCCCACAGTTTTTTCCATTTCAAAATAAATTGTTTATTTAGCAATAATTACATTTCTGAGGGAGAATTTTTACATATTTTGACTAAACTTATTTATATCTGTTTTGACGAATTACTAGTCTATTTCACCGCTAAGGTGCAGTAGAAGGCTTTTGATGTAACCTAATATAATCAGTTTTGGGGGTGAGGAAATAACACTGGATTTTATTTTCTGATGTATATAGGGGAGTATAATATTTCAGGCTGTAATAGTACATGCTGCCTTGCTTTTAAGACATGTCGAATATCTCTATGTATTATTATTAACTTTGCTTGGAAAACAGATTTTCGTAGATTTAATTTACTCATCCATTCAGAGATTTTACAGCCTATTTTTGAATGATCAAACACTATTCCTGTGCCTTAACCTGATTCAAAACAATGTATATAGAAGGCATCAGCATTTGTTGAAGTGAGATACGCGTTTCAGGCATATATATTTTTAAATATTTTTCCGGTATATTTGTATATATAATGGTACTGACTATATTAGGATACATCAAAAGCCATCTACTGCACCTTAGCGGTGAAATAGACATTACTAGTCTATTAGACATTACTAGTCAAATCAGATATAAATAAGTTTAGTCAAAATATGTAAAAAATTCTCCCACAGAAATGTAATTATTGCTAAATAAACAATTTATTTTGAAATGGAAAAAACTGTGGGAAGACAAATTAACAGGCCAACCTGTTAGCAAACAACATTCATCAACTTCTCATTCATCATCATCTCATTAATTTAACATTTTGTGTAGAACGAATTTCAGAAGAAAAAAATGTTTTTAAACAAACAATGTCCATTTGGAGATGTAGAGAAACGATTCCACTTATATTATTTGAAGATACTTTCTTTAAATTGTTAACCTAAAGGAGTTTAACATTATAAAATGCAAAGGGACTTTAATCAAAATTCGAAATATGATAAATTTTGTGTGCTAAATCTAAAACTGAATTATTCCAGACTAATTATTAATTTGACTCTTTGAATATTGTGTTATGTTACTCACTCTCTTTTAAACTATTTTTGTATGTATATGATTATGTTAATGGTAAATTAATTTTTAAGCTTTTTGTTATTTTATGTCATATGCCTACCAGTTATTTATTTCCATTTGTTCTCATATTTCTGATTATTTTAATGTTAAAACAGGTTTTTAAGATACATTTTCTTTCTCTTACAATTTCGTTTTTTTCAAAAATAATTTTTTTCAGCCCTAGAATCTCAAGATTTTTATATTTCCCATTACTCCCAAATTATGCAACATATGTCTACATCTCCCAAATGTAAAATTTATTTTATCAGTTGTCATTATTTTCCGGTATATTTGTATACACCTGTATATATTAAAAAGTTTTTATATATCAACTGCTACTGGTTGGAGTAATGTGATAATATCAACAGTTACCTGGTGTTTCCTACTAGAAGTCATTCATTGTGATTTGAAGCTTTTTCCATTCATAAAGACTTGGTAGTTTTAGAAACAACAGTGAATGCAGTTTCATTTGCAATTATAAGTGGATCGAAACAAATAGCAATTCAAAATTTTTCAAACATATAAAATTATAATGAATGTTCACTACAATATTATTCTTGATAACCAAGTTTCTAGTTGTTGTCTTCAAGAAATTCTATGCAATTTATTTGCTTAACTTTTATAACAGTGGAAAACATTTGATGAGTTGTTTTTTAATTTGGATATATTATGAAATTTCTTTCTATATTTTTAATTCTATTCTAAGTAGTTATTTAAGTCTATCGTCTTTTTAAGGAAATTTTTATTTAAAATTTGAAAAAAAAAAACCATTGGATTATTGAATTAGTGAAAAAAAAATAGAAATAATTTATTACCACATTTCAAGTTTTATTTCTAATAAAAGAAAACAAACTTTTGCAAAAAAAAAATAACATCATACTAATTTTCTTTATATTATTTTAGAGAAACGAAGAGATTATGATAAAAGTTGATTCTCATAACAGCGTAAAAGAATAAACCAACTTGAATACTTTCTAAAATACCACAAAGAAAATTAATTTAAAAAAATGAAAAATAAAGGAGCGCTATTACCAAAAAAAAAGGGATTGAAGAAAATGACTGAAAAGCGAAAAAGTGATTGAAAAAAATGACCAAAACGTGAAAAAGTGATCACCGAATCTAAAACATTTTTCGTAATGGAGTGAATCATACTTTTCGGACCAAGCTGAATGGCGTGATATACAATAGTAAACGATTTATTTGACTTTAGAAAATACTTTCCGTCTGATGGTGGAACAATACCCGGGTAATAAGAGTTGGGTTTCATTCCTTCTCGATCTTCTATTATTGCTTACACACGAAATCAATGTGATGGAGCAAGTAATGTTATCTGCTCCATTTGCAGAGTAATCCTACTCTAGCACCCTATTCACAGTAGTCTTTAGTTCTAATTAATCAGGGGAATCGTTTCAACCATTGTATTGACTCTGTGTACGAAACTGGAATAAAGTAGTTTTTATATAAAGTTATATGCTGAATAGTTAACTTCAAAAAGACAAAAAAATTATTGATTTACAAAATTTCATTAATGATCTCAAATTTACTGCATAAAAAATGAATTTGTTTACCATAAGGTAAACAAATTCATGAAGTCTTTAGTTCTAATTAATCAGAGAATTGTCCCAACCATTGCATTGACTACATGTACGAAACTGGAATAAAGTGTTATTTATATAAAGTCATAAGCTGAATAGTCAACTTAACAAAATGAAAAAAAAAAAATTGATTTACAAAATTTCATTGGAAATCTCAAATTTACTGCATAAAAAATGAATTTACCATGAGGTAAATAAATTCATGAGATCTTTAGTTCTATTTAATCAGAGGAATTGTTTCAACCAACCACTGCATTGACTCTGTGTAAAAACTGAAATAGAGTAGTTTTTATACAAAGTTATACGCTGAAAAGTTAATTCAAAAAGAGAAAAAAAAAGTATTGATTTATAAAATTTCATTGGAGTTCTCAAATTAACTGCATAAAAAATGAATTTGTTTACCTCATGGCAAAACAACATACATAATAGTTATATGTTAAATTAAACAAAAAAAAAAATTTATTTGAAGTGTTATATAAATAGTAAGCAATATGATTTAATTCAATTTTTGTTGCATAATTTTTACGTTAAGTACTAAAGTCCCTATTCACAGTAGTCTTTAGTACTAATTAATCAGAGGAATTGTTCCAACCGTTGTATTGACGATGTGTATGAACCTGGAATAAAGGGATTTTTATATAAAGTTATAAGTTGAATAGGTAACTTAACAAATGGTAAAAATTAGTTTAATTACAACATTTTCACAATTAATTAAAATATTTTCCATAAAATATTGATTTGTTTACCTCAGGGAAAACAACATTCATAAATGTTAATAGTTATATGTAAAATGAAGTACAAAATATAGGGTGCGCAGAAAATCTACCTCCCGTGGTGCACCTGATAACACTTTTTAGTGGCTAAAAGATCTGCAACTTGGCATTATTGTTAGATTAATGAACTGCATGTTTTCAGCATGTTTTGTTGTATTTGTTATTTTGTTGTTGTTGTATGTTATATGTTTTTGCTGTAACTGTTCATAATCTGCCATTGGAAATATAAAAAAGTACAAAATATATTTGAAGTGTTATATAAATAATAAGCAACATGATTCAATTCAATTTTTGTTGAATAATTTTTACGTTAAGTACTAAAGATTGTAAAGTATTTCATATTGTAGCGATATAATTTCAATTCCTAACAGTAACTTTCTATATTGAAGATCTATGGTGCTTAAATTTAATTATTATAGCATTAAATGCTCACTATAAGCATTAAATGTCCACTATTGGCATTAAATGTCCACTATTTAATGGTTATCCCATTAAATAAAAATCACTATCACGGTAATATCACAGTTTATTTGGTGTTGACATTTTAAGATAAGTTGCAATTTAATTTATATCTGAAAAATAATGGCTTTCGATCGAACTATTAGATTCGTGACATTCTACAAATTTGTTCATTCTACTCCCAAACAAAAGGGAGAAGCAAATGAAGTTCGAAATACAATACTAATATTTATGTTTACTAAGTAAAATGAAAAGGAAAATAATTAAATTTTTATTAAAGAAAGTTGTTTGTTTTCACGTATGTTGCAAAAATTGTTATTGGCAATTGTCGATTGGTATTCATCCTCTACTTAAGAATTTTTCAAACAAAATTTGATCATTTAGTCTTCTTAACTTTAAATATGAGACAATCGAATCATGTACATGTGTAAATATACTTCGAGTAATTTCATTTTATAATCAAATTGAATAACTCATCTTATAATGTGACTGTTCAACTTATTTTATAAGATATTTTGTAAGATATCTGGAAAAATAATTCAAAATAAATCGTACTCATGAGGTATAATTTAAATTTTAACAATGTCAAAAATGTCAAGATTTCGTTTCTAAAATGGAGAAAAAAAAATCATATTTAAGTGTTTTAAAAGTAAATGGAAAACATATGTATGATAGATTATTGTTTATATTCATCATTATTAGTATATATATATATATTTATATATGTGTGGATATATATATATATATATATATGTATGTTACTATATATTGGATAATAGTTCCTATTAATGTCAATTTGTATTTGTTAAAGTGATAAATAAAAAATGCATTGCATATAGTAATAACTGTGTAAATTATTTATTGTAGTAGAAATAAATCATTAAATATTGTTAGTACTATATGAAATGTATTTTTAAATACATAAAAAATACCTAAATCAAGTTTATAAACATAAAAAGGATTTACGCTGTTGCACAAAATTTTGATTTGTAAATTGGGTTTTCATATAAAGTGTTCAAAAGTTTGCTTATCTCACTTTACTCCATTTGTTTTTTTTTTTAATGTAATAAATACATTATAGTTTAATAATATTATATATTCTGTATATTGTAAAAATCATTTAAATAAACGTTTTGCTATATTATAACTATAATTTAGTGCTATACAATTAATTATCAATTTTTTAAATCCTTTCTAAGACTTTTACATAACAAAAACTGATATCTTGATAGTTATAGGGTAAATATCTTTTCTTTTGTAGAAATACCCTGTAATTTTAAATAAAATATATAATTTTTCCTATTCAATGTGAAAAATTTAACTTATTCTAAGACTATGTATTAGTAGTTAAGTAGTTAAACATACTAAGTGTGGTTTAAGATCATTTATTGAAAAATTAAAATGACTCTTTCATCTTCAAATAAAAAGAATAAATTTATATTATTGTAACATTAATAACGAATACGTCAAATAAATAAGTTGAAATGGAATATGTCTTAAACATAAAATAATTTTAAATTGGTATTAAGCTAAAATATATACTCAAAAAATGAATATAAATTCTTAAATTTTTAAAAGATATTTAAAACGATTTTAGTATTTGTGTTTTTATCCTTTTGAAAAAAGGAAAGGAAATCAGAATCAATGTTCTATTGCTTTGAACTATCATTAAAGTTACAGATATTTCAAATATAGTAACAATATTCAAAATACAACGTAAGTGACTAATACTAATTCAATATATTAGTATTTAAGTAGTTTAAAATAAAAAGTATTGTGTTAGACAATATATTGAAAAATTAAAATGTCCCCTTACTTCTTAGTTAAAATGATAAATGAATGTTTATTATTGAAACATTAATAACGAATACATCAAATAAACATATTGAAATAAAATTTGTCTTCAACATAAAGTAATTTTAAGTTGGCATTAATCTAAAATACATACTAAAAAAATGAACATAAATCCATGAACTTCCGAAAAATATTTTTAACGATTTTAAAATCTGTATTTAAATCCTTTTGTAAGAAATGAAGGAAATCAGAATCAATGTTCTATTGCTTTGAACTATGATTAAAGTTACAGGAATTTGAGATGTCGTAACAATGTTCCACAAAGTGCGAATCCAATCTAACTGTCCGAAATTTAAATCAACTGCCGCCCGAGGGTATTGCAGGGGTTCAGAATGTGGCAGGGCGACCCTACCGGAAGTTCATCAGCACATTAGCTTCCGGTCCAGTAGAAAGCTTCATCAAACATCTTATTCACGTTTTGAACTGGATCATGGTACAGCGCACTTTGTTTTAAAAGATTTTTATTAATTGTTTTAAAGATTGGGGAAAAGATTAAAATCAATGTAAATATTTCTTTTAATTTGTTTTGATATTTTATTAGACAATTTAATTGATTAGAATTAGGCCTTATTTGCATTTAATTCACTTGTTACATGTTTGATAATTGGTTTTTGTACACTTGAAACAATTTAAATTTTTTTTTTAATGTGAATACTATTTTTATTATTCCATGAGAATATACAACCATTTGCTAATTATTTGATTAACTGATTAAGATTATTTTATCATAATAATTAAGTATAATAACCAATTGAATATATTATTATTTTACATTCCTTTAAAGAAACTATGATCAATTTTTTTTTTTTTAAATTGTGGTATACGAAATTTGTTTTCAGTTGTAAAAAAAAGTAAAAATTGTACTAAACTGATTTTTTTTTTTTATTCAGTTTATAAAACTATGATAAAATGTTTTTAACAAAATTCTGCTAAACGGAATTTGTAAAATATACATAATTAAATACAAAATCTCAATAAAAATATTGACCGAACAAGCATTCACAAAAATCACTATTATACAAAGTTATAATTTTAAGGAAAATGCCTTACGAAATATAAAGCTAAAATGTTGTTCTTTGAAAATTTTTATTACTCCAATCATTATTTGTATTCTATTCTATTTATTATTTGAATTTATTTATTAAATAAACTCTCACCAAAATTAGTGATAATTTATGATTTTGTGACAAGAATGATTTCAAGAATATAATTTAAGCTTTAAATATAATATACCAACTAATAAAAATTAAATAATTTACATTAGATAATTCAAAATAACAGAATACGTTCAAGAATCAGACAATAAAAATAACTAACGTCATTTCTTATGAATTATTTGTGTTATTGAAGGTTTTAGTTTATTATAATATTAATTATTAATATACTAGTTTTTTAATAAATATTATTTCGTGATTAAAATTTAACTAAATATTTAGAATCTTAAAGACTAAATTATACTTTATGAATTTATATAGAACATTCATAAAAAATAAGAAAATTAATATTGAATACAGGACATTTGTCATACTAACCAACCCTAAAATCATGTAGAATGTTTTGGAACTTCTTTAATTTATACTTAATAAATTTTAATTTATACTTCATAACTTCATAAATTTGATCAAACTGTACAATCTTTATCAGAAGTCTTAATTTTTCTGAATGAGGAACTAAAAACTAAAAATAGTATATAAATTATTGTGAAATAATGCTAGATTTTTTAAATATAAAATTATTAATTTTATGAATAAATTTGAAATAAATTACTATTAAAATTTATTATACATTAAATGTTAGAAAACTGAATTTCCTTGTGCCGTATCTAGTGTAAAAATAATTAAAAATCAATTTGAAATAAATATTTAAATATTTGGGTAATATTTTCATTCAAAATAAATTAAATCAATGTTAAAATAAAGTAGATTAATATTCCAATTTAAAGAAAACAACTATGTTAAAATGTATAAATGAAAATGTGTTTTTCACAAATATTTTAATTTATATTAAATGGATGAATTGTTATAAATGCTTGAATAGTTTTTGAAGCTTTTTAAATTCATTGAATGATTTAAATAATAAATCTGTTTACTATAACTACATTGAAAACCTCTAATTGTGGAAAAAAATACATAAATCAAAGTATGCAAATTAATATACTGGAAATGTGAGTTTACATTGCACATCTTACTTGAGAGTAATTTGTGTAAGAAATTTGTTAAATGGTTTAGAATAATTATGTCCTGCCTTAAATATATATATTATTTAAAGAAATAATACTCTAATTTAAAATGATTTATTTATTTTTGAAGTTCATTTTAGAAATATTAAATCATCGAAAACACTCGAAAATAACAAATTGAATTCTACTTGAAAATCAAATTTTGTGTTCATGGTTTTCTTCTAAAAGGGAAGGTTATTAAAATAAGTAAATTTAAAATAATAATTCAGCAAACGTGAATGGAAGGCAATTTTTTGTTATTCCGGTGTGTAAACCATCAAAAATAAATTCAATTTGTTACAAACAATATCTTATTATTTTCTAAATGCTTTTTGAGCGTTAGAGTAAAATACGAAATTTAACTCTTCTGAAGAAAAATATTTGAAGATATATTTTACAAATTAATAAAGAAATTCACGGTGTTTTACCTTCCAATTTAAGTGCGCACATTTATAAATTTATTTATACATCAGAATAAGGAAAGTAATTTTAATTTTAAGCTATTTATATTATGTTCAATCATGTTTCGAATCTTGCTATAAAATGTTTTTCTTGAGTTTGGTTTTCAGATATTTATGTAATATTTAAAGTTATTATATACATTTGTTTAATATTCTTAAGCAAAATATAGAATGCCAATTTTTTTAATTGATTCAGTTTTAAATAAAAATTATAACCGTGCTTCCTTTTTACCCACTGCAAAAGCACCCCCATGTGGCGTTCGGGATAAATGGTTAGTAGACCTCGAGATTCTCATCAAGAGGAAGTACAGCGTAATGGGCGCTGCCGCTGAGAATCCCGCGCTTTTATTAAGAAACGTTTAGTTTATAATCTCTTATTCCGAGTGGAAATATATTTAGCATAAACCTGCGTAACAAACAGTTGGCATACAGACTCTCGTCCAGAGAGTATATTTCGCGCATCCAGGGCGTACCTGAGTTTCCTTATTTTTGACTTAGAAGTGGAATCATTCCACGAATCGTTAGTTACACGTCTTTAAATGTGTTAAATATTATCTGCCTCTAATTGTGTGTGTGTGTGATGTTTGTGCATGTGTAAATAAAGCTGTGAATTTTCAAACCTGTGTCTCTAGTCACAACTCAACCACATTCAATTACAATCCCCACAACACTACAAAATGAGAATTTCATATTTACAGAGCAGAGGTAATATGCTTAATAAATATGTTTAAAAAATATGTCTCAATTAATATTATATAGTACTTTAGATATTGAAATAATTTTACGTTCTTTTCATTAACATTGAATAATCAACATATTTAATGTATCATCATTTTTAAATTTAATAGGGAAATATGTTGTAATTTTATCTTAACGAATTTAAATTTTAAAAATCTATATAATAGGAATATCGAAAGTTCATATTCAATTTGAATCCCAAAATTCCTTTTCAATACAAAATGATATACAAAGCAATTCAAATTATTAGTTAAATGCTTTATATTCATGAAAGGATAATTTAACCAATATTTAAGAAAAAAAAAAAAATAAAACGTTGAATTTTAAAATAATAATTATTTACCACCTTTGCCAGATTTATTAATGAATTATTTTATTAAATGTGGATGATTTAAGCAAATACTGCTTGTGTAAATATCTTTTTATTTAATAAAAGTGCCCCATCTTTATTCATATACCGATTCAAAATTTTACATTATTAGTAACAAATTATAAGCAAACAAAAATCAAATATAATATTTCTGTTGCAGATTTAAAGGTAACAATAAAATATAAATAATAAAGTACAGATATTTAAACAAGTTTAAATGTTACTAACCACTCAAAAGTAATTAAAAAAATAACCACACTTTAGTTTTACAATTAAAAAGTATTTAATATAATATTATCTCTTTCTGCCATTGTTGTATTAAAAAAAATGGAGCACTTTATTTTTATCTACCTAATCCAAAATCAATTTGGTTTTTTTTTTCCTTTCTAAAATAAAAAAGAAAGATCAGACTCAACTTCAAATTAAGCTTGTTTAGTCAATGGAACACGTATACGCTTGAGACATCAAGCGGATTATTTGCTGGAATTTGTGTGCGTTGGCGACTAACTTTAAGACCTGACGAAACTTTTTAAAAATTCAAGATGCAGCTTTCGAGAACTTGCTCACGAAAAATTAAACATCTTGACATGAATACCAAGAGAATGAATTTTTAAACGAAATTTAAAATGTGCCTTACCAAAATGTAAGTTTGAATTATAATGCTTTAAAAATTGTTAAACATTAGAATTTCAAAAGAGCTCAACAGATGTAAAATGAATGCAAAAATGTAAGCAATTAATACAAAAATTAACATGGATATTATTTTTTCTTGCTTATTTAGTGTAATTAAATTTTTTTGTATGATCAATATCTAATAGAATAAAGATTAAAAAAAATCTCTTAATTTACATATTTGCAAAATCCAAATATATAATGTTAATTTGTATAATACCAATGTTTAAAAATCTACAATGTTTAATGTACTATAAGTATGTATATATCGTGGATTTATACATACTTATAGATATATCCATATATAGTAAATAAATATACATTGTATCATAAATTAAAACTTATACGAATACTCATATTTTATTTGTATATTTTATTTTATATCTTATTGTTAGCAGTGCATTTTCATATGATATTTAAATAAAGTTTTTTTTCAAAGTTTTGAGACTTGGGACACATGTTTGGGAAATGAACACACGCACAAACACCACTCACGTTCAATTAACAAGAGACATTATGTAACACATTTAAAGACATAATTATAAATTCCTGGAAGAATTCCACTTCTAAGCCGAAAATAAGATACCCAAGTACGCACAAGAAGCTCGAAATATACTTCCTCTCCGAGTGTTAGTTTGTAATGTATGTTAATAGTTAATCTGTAGTTAGTTTGTAATGTAAATAATTTTAAGATAGATATTTATTATTTATTTATTTATATTTAGGGCTGAAATATAAATGAGTTATCTGAATGTGTTTTTCCAAAGATAAATTAAAAAATTTACATTGCAGTGTGTAGGTGGTGCAGCTGGATTGTAACAGGGTTTGGTAGAGTTGAGACTTGAGACACAGGTTTGAAAACTCACAGGTTTATTTACAAACGCACAAACACCACACACATACAAATAACAAGAGACAATATGTAACACATTTAAATGCATATAATTATAAATTCGTGGAACTGATTCCACTTCTAAGCCGAAAATAAGATACCCAGGTAAGCGCGGAAGCTCGAAATATACTTCATCTCCGAGTGAGAGTCTGTAGGCCAAATATATTAAATATATTTCCTCTCGGGATTAGAGACTATGAACTAAAAGTTTCTCAGCGAAAGCGCGTGGTTGCACTATACTTCCTCTCGGATGAGAGTCTCGAGGCCTACTGACCATTTCTCCTGAACGCCACAGGCGGCGCTCTTACCAGTGCGTAAAAGGAAGCATGGTTACAATATTAAATAAAAAACAAAACACAAACATCCTTCAATCACCACTAACTATTAGTTTATATAAATGTTTTCTAGAAATTTTTCTTTTCATTTAGATACGAATATCTAAAGGTTATAAACATTATTTATTTCTTTTTGTTCTACGATTTTACACAATGCTGCCTTAGATTTCTGATGAAAGTTTGCCTTTTGTTTCTTAAATCGATAAATGTCAAAAACTTTGTACTTAAAAAAATGATTTCAACTACTTGCAAGTAATTTAAAAAGCCTCTTATCAATGATTAATTTTCTTCTTTAAAATTGAATATCTAGTTTCTAAAAATTAATAATAGAATGAGAAAAAAACCTCTAGTGTCTTGTTTCTGAAAAGAAAAAAATCATTTACCAATTTCGAAATCTGAATTCGAAAGAAAATAGCGATTTCGAAACATATAGTTTTTCTCCGCTTGATTTAAAAATCCTCACAAAAAATTAATTAAAAATTGAAAAGAAACTGCTTTTCATTATGGAGTCGTTAAAAACTGCAAAAAAAATATTTGATTTTAAAGTATTTAAAAACATTCATTAAATAAAAAACATATAAATTGAAACCATATAAATAATTGAAAAATATATAAAATGAAAAAAAAATATAATTGAATATTATATATATTTTGAAAAATATCTAAATGTACATAAAAATATTCATTTAATTTTCTAAAAATTACCAATTTATTTAAGTAAATCATTTCCATAATTAAATATATCTCAAAGAGAAGGAAGGAGAAAAAATGAGAATATAAAAATGATTAGGGGAGCAAATAAAATTTCTTATTCAGATATTTGGACGAAATATTTTGAGGATTTAAAAATAAAAAATAGAAAAGGTGAACTAGAGTATAGGGAGAGTGTGAACTGATAGTAGGAATTGAAAAAAATGAAAAAATATTTTATGGCAATATTGCATTTTAATAATTTAATTCTTAAAAATAGATTAAATGTAATCTGTATAAAACAATAATGTGTGTAAATTTAAATAAATTAAATGTCATTTAAAATAATCGACATTCGAACTGGAGATTAAAGCATGTTTTGCGAAACAGCTAGATAAAATCCTCGCAGTAGTCTGAACTGCCTTTCTTATCTGCGTTGGAAGTTTAGCGGTGAAAAGAGGTCCCAGGCATTCTTTTCCTAAAAGGATATCGATCATTAAAAATATATTTAATGTAAATATAGCATTTTCACAAATTAAATCTAACTATGAAGAACGAAGTATTCCAAATACAATAAGAAGCACTATACAGCTTAATAGGCATGGGAAAATGCCAAAATTGATAAATATGAAACTTCAAGAAGAAGGAATTGATCAACGCACTGCGAGTACTTATAGCCATTGGATATACAAATGTTTAAAATCCCAACCCAAAACGTGAAAAGTGCTTCAAAAGCATACTACGAAACACTTCAAGAAAAGCCAAATTCTCCAGAAAATTCCTGAGGATTAGAGTTATTCATGAGTCATTTCAAGATTTAAGGTGCCCAAACGACCATTTTTCCGCCGAAATTTGCAAATTTGAATATCACTTTATTTGTTTGCTGCACTTTTTAGATGCGCCACAAACTTCTAACCAGGACAACATCATGTTCACGCATGATCCAAAATTTGTAAGTTTGAAATGTCACTTTATTTGCTTGCGGAACTTTTATATTGCGCCACGAACCCCTAACCAGGACAGAATCATGTTCACAGATGATCCAAAATTTGCAAATTTGGAATATCACTTTATTTGTTTGTTGCACTTTTAGATTGCGCCACTAACCCCTAACAAGCACAGCATCATGTTAACACATGATACAAAAATTTGAAAATTTGGAATATAACTTTATTTGATTGCTGCACTTTTTGGATTGTGCCACGAGCCCCCAACCAGGACAACATCATGTTCACACCTGATCCAAAATTTGCAAGTTTGGAATATCACTTTATTTCCTTGCTGCACTTTTTAAATTGCGCCACGAAACCCTAACCAGGGCAACATCATGTCCACACATGAAAATCAATATGTAAATATAAACTGCATAAAACATTAAATACTATTTAAATAGATTAAACATCATTTAAAATAATCGACATTCGAGCTGGAGATTAAAGAATGCTTTGCACAAGCAGCCAGACAAAATCCTTGCAGTAGTCTGAACTGCCTATCTTATCTGCGCTGGAAATTAAGCGGTGAAAAGATGTCCGGGGCATTCTTGTTTTCCTAAGAGAATGTTTTTTTTGTTTTAAGGCAGCTGCCAAACACTTAGACAACTGTCTTTGATGCTTTAAGGCAAAGCTGTACTGACGTTACTCACTTAGCACTACCCAGGAGTTGCGTGTAGCTTGAAGATATGCTACGGACGCGGAGCAACAATATCCCCGCCACGCTCTACAATCATCTTAGACAGTGAACTACGGTTTAAAGGAGATTCCGAACCACTACAAACATCACAGCACTTCCGGGACTGGAACCCGAAACCTGTGGTTCTGAGCGGCAGAGCGCTAGGCCACACGGCCATTCAGGTCCTTCAAAAAGTTATTGATCTTTAAAAAAATATTTAATGTAAATATTGCATTTTCACTATGTAATTGTTAAAAATAGGTTAAATATAAACTGCGTAAAACATTAAATAAAATTAAAATAGATTAAACAACATTTAAAATAATGGACATTCGAGCTGGAGATTAAAGAATGCTTTGCTCAAACAGCTAGATAAAATCCCTGCAGCAGTCTGAACTGCCTATTTGAACTGCCTTTCTTATCTGCGTTGGAAGTTAAGCGGTGAAAAGATGTCCGGGGCATTCTTGTTTTCCTAGAAGGATATCGATCATTAGCGGGATCAATTAAATCTCGGAATGCTAAAGCTCGAGTGGAGTTGGAAATTAATTTGAATTCCGAACAACTGAACTAATTTAATCCATACTCCGACTGAAAAGAATTCGGGGGTCTTTATTGTTTTGAAAAGTGGAACTTTTATTTGATTTTGAACTTCTCGACGGGCGGTGGGATCCGCGCTTTCCATGGGGAATTTTAATTAAAAAGTAAAGCAATAGGGTTCTTGCATTATGCTGGAGTTCTCGTTTCGCAATCTGTAGTATAACAATAGTTTTTCAAGAATTTTTATGAAAAAAATGGTTTTTTGTTGAAAGAGTGCATTAGCAGCAATGCTGTTAATGATTTAAAGTAATTAATATCATTCGCTGTCCTATTTTTTTTTTAATATTGTGTGTGTTTTGTTGTTTGTCGGGAGATTGTTAAAATAGTTATTTTGGGAAATATTTATAGTATTTGTTAGTTTATTAAAAATGGAAGATCAAAAGGTTTAGTTGTTCTGAATAAGTTAAGCTATGTTTAATTAGTTGAAAAAAAAAAAATGTACTGACTTATTAATGAATTTTTGATAAATGTTTTTCGTTTATCAATTTTACTGACATAAGTAATTATGTATTGCATATAGGGTATAATTGAATATGTCAGAAAAATTCGTTACTTTGTGTATTGTTATTGCATTGATATTTTGCTTGTTTATTATGATAACATACTGTTAAAATCAAATGGAGTCTTCATATCAAATACATTTTATAAAAATTGAGATCAAAGCATTTCATATTATTTTTTCAAACGGGAATTGTATTTGTATTATTAGGGCAAGCTGTAATTAACTTCCGTGTAAGTCGTTGTAAAATAATTTCTTTGTTAGAAATTGTTAATAAAAACGTAGTTTTGGAACTATAAAAAAATGTCGAATGCAATGCGTCATAATACTTTTCTATATATTTTTTACATATAGTAAAATAATTTAAAAACATTGTGATATACAAATTAAATTTGCTTTAATTGTGTTATTCAATCAGCTTGTCTTCTTGACAGTTACACAGAGAGAAATAAAATAATGCCAAAATAGATGAACAAGGAAAATATTATTTCAATAATGCCAGTAGTATATTGTGTCAATTCAGTAGAAATAAAATAATGCCGTTAAGAAATGATTCAGGAATATGAGATATTTACCACTAATTTTCCACTTGATTATTCATTTGTAAACATATATATAATTTTTTAAATTGTTTACTATTTAAATTTACATAAAATAATAATTTCTCATATTATTTTTATGTAAATTTTAAAACTTAATACTTAATTAAGTTTTTACTAATTAACCGTTATGTAAGTATTTCATATTTTCAAACTTTAATATATTTTTTTTTTGCAATAATAAGTATTAAATTTTGCTTATTACAAAAATATCCACCTAAAATGTACAGTAATATTAAATAATAATAATTTAATAATTAAACAAATAAAATTGTAGGAGATATACGAGAAAAAACAAACTCGGGGCATTTCCATGGGTGATAAAGGCTGACAATACTTTGAAGGCAATTATTTATTATCAGGTTCATTGGTTGGAGTCATAAAGTATGTCAATCGTTTTAAAAAAAAAAAATTAATTTTAATTTATTATAACTGTCGATCGAATAAACATATACAACTGTCATCTTCTGCTTAGCATTTTTTTTTTTTATTTTACCTCCTTATCTATAATACAAAATACTTGTTGACGCTTTAATTATCAGAAGATAATTTTGAAATAAAAAGAAAAAAGGTTAAAATTGATCTTTCAAATGCAAAATAACTAACTCCATGACACTACAGTCCATGGAGTTAGTTATTTGTATTTGAAAGCCGTCATAACCGTCTGCTGCAACAGGAGATGTTTTTCTTGGAGTAGTGGCCGGTGTAAGGAGGATGTAGGGTTTACAACCATTTGCCCAACGTTCATATTAGGCCGGGACCCACGGTTTAAGTTGGCTTCAAAACCATTACAATCATCCATGTCACAGCTGGGAATCGGACCCGGAATCTGTAGCACCGAGGCCAGAGCGCTAGTACCTCAAACACCAGACCTTTTCAAATACAGAATAACATTTGTTAAATATAAAATACTATTAAATTTTTTGGATACTTTTGCCTTCCTTTTTCAACAAGTCTATTGTAATGCTTTTAATTGTTTAAAAGTTATAGTAGATTAATTTATAATGTATAGCATCACTTCGATTAATCAATTACTCGAATAGTTCTATGCTTCTATCCTCCTCATTTGCATGTAGATTGCATTAGAGAATATCTGTAAAGTTCTGACCAACCTATCTTACTGTCAAAAATATCTTTATTTTAGTCTGTCTCTTATAACAGTGATTGTAGAACAAATCAATAAAGGGATTTATTTTTCTTTTTTATAGATTATAGTTGCCGTGCTTTAGCATTATGAGATGTATAAGAAATTGGCCAATGGATGGCCTGGTGGCCAGTTGGCTAGTGTTCTGGCCTTTGCTATCACAAGATTCAGGTTCGAATCTTGGCAGTAGCATGAGTGGTTCGAATCCACGCTAAACTGTAGGTCCCGGTCTAATTAGCCCAAAATGTACACAAAATGACCGTAGAGCTACAAACCAAAATCAAATCAGTATAAACTCTAAATCTAGACCGAGTGTGGGATTTCCATCGAAATTTTGAAAACAAAATATATCTAGGTTTACTACTGGAAAAAGGATTTCAAATCACTAATTTTCACACATATTTTTTTCTAATGCAGCTGGCAAATAGACCGTGATCTTTCGCCATAAGGGCTGCACCGATATTACTCACTTTGCATTACCCAGGGGGCGCGTGTAACTGGATGGTAAGCTACGGACGCGGAGTAACAATGCCCCCGCAGCGCTCTACGATCCTGTTAGGACCGGGACCTACGGCTTAAAGTGGATTCCGAACCACTACAAACACCCATGGCAAAGCAGGGATTTGAACCCGATACCTGTGGTACCGAACGCCAGAGACTTTCACACATAAAAGGTGATAAATAAGACAGGAAGTAGAGGTACTAATAGACTTCAGTCGATACAGTAAAAAAACAAATATATATTTATATATATATATATATCATATGGTTCTATCTTAAATAAACTGAAAGTTGCAATACCCTGGTCACGAATAGTTCTAGTTCACAATACAATCGAATCGCTCAAAGCAACATTTTGTAAGAGACTAACATTGCGAATCGTAACAAAAGTCTGAGCTCTTACAAAAGAATTCCTTTTCAACTTTTCGGGGAAGGGATCGAAATACAAATTTTCTCTTTTTTTATTATTTGAGAACGTTTCGAAGCTTCCATTCAACCCTTCCATTCGCCGATTTGAAAGAAATTAATCTTGCTCTTTTAAAGCGAAGACTGCAAACGATTTTGCTTTTCATTGTTCTTTTCTAAAAATAAAGTTGCGAAAGAGAAACTGTTTTAAAGAACTTTTACCGATTAAATGTTATATTAAGCAGATAAATTGAATACCACCATTACAAGTTGCGTTTGAAAAAATGAGGTATCTAAAGGAGTTTCCTCTTATTGAATATATTCATTTGCTTAATTAAAAAGATTTAGGTCAATTGTGTAAACTTTTATTGAGTTTAAAAGGCTGCCAATATAATAGCCCATAAAGTTATACAATAGAATGATTCAAAATATTACCTATGCATATCAATACTAAACTTATTTTATAACCAATAACAAATATATAGAAAACGCATATGTTAAGTTACAAAAATAAAAGTCGAACATTTAAAATATGCATGGAATGAGAATAAATATTATAGTAGTCTTATATACAATTAGCTGAATAATAAAATTGATTCCAAATGGGGCCTGAATGGCCGACTGTCTGGCACTCGATTTCTCAGGTTTTGGGTTCAAGTCCCGATGGGGTCTTGAATGTTTGTAGTAGTTAGGAATTCATTTTAAGCCGTAGGTACTGAGCTCATATGATTGTAGAGTGTCACGTAGTCAAGTCAGACTTCTACCTACGGGTGCTCCATCACAACAGAAGGTGCCCCCTTTCCTTTTAACCATGAATCCATATGAATTCACTGGCTTGGTCTAGATGTCTACCAAGCGGTATAAGAAACAGCAACATGTTTCCGACGGCAGGCACTTTAATATCAAGTTATTTGGCTTTAAAATAATAAATATAGGAAAAATTTAATTTATCCAGTGTTTTCATCACTGCAGGCCTGCTAAAAGTCACATTTTGGCATATTTACAATATAAAGAAAAGGAAACTACAGAATGAGTGAAAAAAATAGAGAAAATTATTTATAATATTGTCATTTAATTTAATTTTTTATTGTTTTTTATAATTATCTGTTTACATTAAACTACTCGCCGCAATATTTGAAAAATTCACCTATTGTACATCGTTCATAACAAGTAAATAATAAAACAAATAACATATTATAACTAGTTATGAAGGTAAATTAGGTTTAAACTTTAAAATTATATTATGTAAGAATTTAATTTTGTTTTACAAATTAAAAATATCATAAAAGTTAGAACAGTCTAAATCTAATATAAATAAAACAAACAAAAGAGAATTTTTCCCACACATATATGATTTTCTTTTCCTTTTCTACAAGAAAACCATAAACACTCATCTACAAAACTACTAATATTATTATTGGTAGAGAATTTACGAATTTAATTTGTTTGTGTTGTAATTATCATAAATATAAGCGGACGATTGTTTAAAATTCATATTAAAAATAAAAGTATTACACATTGTTTTAACATTTAATATTCAGCTAAAATTGTTTTTTGAAGGAAATAAGAAGAATAGGATATTGAAATTGATATTTTTTGCGAAAACAGATCTAGTTATCTGCATTTATTAGTTTATTTATTTTTGAAAATTTCTTAAAAAACCAAAAAATTCTAATAAGTTATAATTTAAACCATTCTATTCGAAAAATATTCTTTCATATCGGAAGTTTTGTAGTATTAAATTTGAAAATTCATGCTAATAGAGATAGTAATTTAATTGCTTATAAATCAGAAATTTGTTTATATAAAAATAATTGCTTTCATAAAAAGGAAAAAGAAATATGTTAAGAATAAATTTTCTGTTGTTTTATGCAAAGTTGAGTTAACACAATTTGCCTTTCATATTTTTCCCTCTCCTAAATTATTTTTCTTTTCTTTGTTAAAAACAACGGTGCCCGTTTTTAATTTCGACTTTATTGCTCATATTTAATCTAATTATTGAATTTTACAAAAAATTTAGAGAACTGAGCTTAAAAAAATCCTAGAGCTTAATTTAAAATGTAGACATAAAATCGTTTACCATTATAATTCATCAGTTTTTCTTTTTTGTAATTATTTTTCAAATAAATAATTTTAAAATAATAATTCAAGTAATAAATTAAAATATTTTTTTCAAAATAATAATAATAAATAATTTTTTAATGTATGCTCACGAGCATAAAAAAGCATATAACTGCGTTATGTCCTATCCTTGTTTTTAGTAATTAAAAAGTTAATAATTTTTAAATTTGTTATTATATTTAAATAAAGTCGCTGTAATTTAAGGATTCACATATTCTGAAAATTAAAAAAATAAATTATATATGATTAGAATGAATAATAATTCTGTAATTAACTTCATAAATCTGATATATAGAAATTCAATTGCTTAATTAAATTTACGTTACTGCTGAATATTTTAATTTTCTCGAATGACTTATTTTATTATTTATAAATTTTATTAATTCTCTTGACTATATTCATATTCTTGTTCATATTTAAATTAGCATTTTGCTAACTAACAGTAATACAATTATGCAAAAACATTTATAAAGTTGAATAAAAATTAATCCAGAACTAACAGATTTTAATTTAAACTTCTTAAAATTGTATTAGTTTTAATTCTTATGAGAATTAAAGAGAAGTTAAAAAAGAATTTTCCAAATGTATTTTGCATAATTAAATTTTTAGTAGTCTATATTTCAGCATCAAATTAGTTTAAAAATAACAAATTATATTAGATAATTAAACTATTAAATATTTAATGCAAATCCTACGTATAATCACTTCAGTGTTGGAATACACGGCCAATAATGTTACAGATATAACATCTTGGCCTTTACTAGAACTATTCGGGCTTCAAGAAGAAGACCACTTTCAGGTACATGGAAACATTTCAATTTTTATCTACCAGCATTATATAATGTACAGAACTCTGGGTTAATACAAAATATTATTTACAAAAAAAAAAAAAAAAAAAAAGTAAATAAATAAAATTAAAGATTTAAATTTGATTTTCACAAATGCAGTTCATTTCAAGGACAGAAATTTTCAGAGTTTTCGAGTCTACGTCAAATCTGAAAACACATAATCTGCAGGCAGACATTAATTATCACACTGCGTGATAAAGAAACCCACTTTGAAAACATGTTGAAAATCCGACCTATTCAAAAATATATTTAGAAAAATACATTTCTTATTTACTCGTCACAGAACTATCTTTTTCCAAAACCCTCCCTTTAAGAAAGTCTGTCAAGAGAAAGGATCAGCTTCTCTCATTTTTTTGGAGTAGACATTTTCTCAACCCATGGGCTACTACCAATCATGATGCAGCACTTATGGTGTCGTCCATATTCTATCTATAATTGTTTCACCTGTGACAGTTGCACATACAATGGCTAATTTTATGAGGTCTCATTATCTGTGACACTAAATATCTGCTATCAGACTTAAGCGCCAGGCTATTCTCATTAGTACAAAGCACTAATTGCATGTAATATAACTAATCATAACACTTCTGATCTGCTGTCAAATGAGAGTGATAGTTTGTTGTTATGTAGTGATAGTTTGATTAGATAGATTCGATAGTGATAATTGTAATGTAGTGACAATGGTTAATTTCATCAGGTCACATTATCCATAACAATGAATATCTACTATCAGATTTGAGTGACAGTTTGTTCTCATTAGTACAAAACACTAATTGCATGTAATATAACTATCAAAACATTGCTTAACTGATGTCAAATTTGAGTGATAGCTTGCTATTATGTACTTGCCAAAGACTATACATTTTTCTCTCCCTGACAACGAAATACCACAACTCTTTTTTCGTGGGAAAAATGCTACACTGATAAGAAATAAGAGTCACATAATTAAGTTTAAAAGATGCAAATTATTTGATTTAAGTAAAAAAAATTTAACGGTAAAATTTATCACTAATTTCGTGTGTATTAATCTAGAAAATTAGTCTATGTCAAATAAATAATGTACTGGAAACTTTTGTGCAAAATGAAATAAGGCTTTAGTTTTAATATCTATATTATTTAATTTTTTTTTTTATCATTTATTAGAAATCTATGAAATTAATTAAAAGAGAATCAGTTTCCTCTAAATAACAACTACAATAAATTGATAAGTCATCTATTGCAAATAAAACAAATAAAATTATCTGTAATTTATACATATACATAATAAATTTAATGTTAATAAGATTATACTAGCAACGTATTTATTAAAAGGAAACTTATAATTTATAAATTACTTTAAGTATTGAATATCAATTTTTATAATGATAATTATGAAAAAAATGTTAATAACTTAACCGGGGATACACTTTTTTTTATTTATCTACTCATAAGTTCAATTTATTTCTATATTTAAAAGTATTTAGTTTATTTATTTACAAGTACACAAATAATAATATGCGCGAAGTATAAAAAAAAAAAAAATGAAAGCAATTTTTTAAACTTTAGTAGTAACATATAAACAAGTTTTTTAATCTACTTAAAAACATTTTACTAGTATATTAGGTAGTACTTAAATTATTAAGCAGAAGTTATAAATTATTACTGCAATACAAGCAAAATACTTAAATTATGCAATTTTAATAGTTAAGATACCTCAAGGTTTAAACGTTAAGGTGCTTACATAATAAGTACTTTTATGGCACATAAATATTTATCTTAAGTTGCTTCATTCTCAGTATTTTATTTTCTAATGATGTTTTTCATCGTTTGTTGCGACTTTATTCATGTTTTTAAAACGACAAATTGTTATTGTACGAACAAAATAATCTTTGTTTTTGTTTAAATAGCGAAAAACAAATAAAATAAAAATAATCTTAGTTTTGTAACTATAATATAGCATAACAGTTCTTTATAACAATAGAAAGAAAATCAACTCTGAATTATTTCAAATTATTTTTTCATATTATTTTTTAAATCTTACTTTGTATGTTTAAAAAAATAAATCAAAAGAATTAAATTATTGTTTTATAAATGTGTTGTTATTGATACAATAATTAATATATTTAAATAAAATTGTACTCTACACGTTAAATTAAAAAAACACATTAAATATGGATTCTGAATTTGATTGGAAACGGAAAAGAAAACTTAATGGAATTCTATCAAATATTTTATTTATTTTTTAATTCACTAAATATTTCAATTTATTTTTCGCAATACATAAAACCAAAATATATTTTTTCAAAATTTGATTCTGCATTTGTATAGAAAAGGCTTTCCTTAGAAAAACTATTTACACGAAAATAATTATATGAAAAAATAGAAGAAAATTTTTTTACTTTTTTTTTTTACTTTATAACGTCATTATAAGAAGTCCAAAAACATAAATAAAATATAATAAAATATTAATGTATTAAAAATTTTATAGCCAAAAATTGTAAATTTGTTCAAAAAAGCACATTTAAAAATCCTGTAAATTTTTCCTATCTAAATATTTGAAATTGTTACTAAAATGTATTCAATATTTAACAAATGTTTGAAAAGACAAATTTTTATTTTATTTTATGATATTTATATAACAGTATTTAATTTTCATATCTTAAAGATATTTATAATCAATGAAATACATTTTAATTCAATGTCTTCTCAGCATCACTTAATTTTATTTAATTTATCACACTCGAAAAATCCAATTAACATATTTGATGTTTTCTGTTAGTTTAAATAAACATAGTTACCATCATTTTAAAATTAAATTGCTAAAATTTCCCTTCAAATTTACTTTGAATTAAAATATTAAGGATAAATTTATATCGTAAGTATATTTACAATAATATAACATAAAAATAAAATAAAATATTTGAAAATACATTCTAAATGTTACTGGTCTAATTAAAATTGCTAGAGAAATATAACATTTATTGTTATATTGACATTTTGTCATCTATCAAATTCGTTCATTTCTGTTCCTATACATTATAATTAAAATGCATTATAAAATTATTTTTTAAATGATCACTCTGTTTATGCATTGTTTAGAAAAGGAAAATACAGAATGTTGTCTTTTTTTTAAAAAGCAGGAGTTTTAAATTTGCATTAATTATCCTGAATTTTATTATTCCATTTTTGTGTTGTAGTAAGCATATTTTTAAAAATAATATTGAATTTCATATTATTTAAAAATTACTTACTACTCACCAAAATATGATAATAGTGTGCAATAATAATAAAATAATTCGTGTGTAATAATGTGTGATATAAAATTTATATTATATAAATAAATTTCTTTTCTTTTTTTATTATTCTTTAAATCAAATCTTTTAGTTCTTTATAAAAACAGAATCAACAAAAAGTATGGGACCAATAAATAACACAGATGAACGTAAAAACAGATAAATACGAAATTATATAATAACTATACATATATTTATATAACTATAACTATATACGTTTTTTTCATATCGAGATGAAGAACAAATAGTTAAAATGAAAAAACATGTGAACAAACAATAAATACATGAAAATATTCATTAGCATATATAAATTTCTTTTTATTGAAACTCTCACCGTGGTAAAGTTTCAAAGTCACACTGGTTTACTATTTTATGCATATAAATTGAAATTAAAAACTTTTTGACGCTTTGCAAAAAGTATAATTATTGTGATATTTGAATGAAGATATTTTTTTATTTTTTGAATTTAATTTCTGACTTAAAATTATCTGATCTTATCAAAAACATTTTTTCTAAGGCTTGTGAATAAATTTGCTTGTTGTTTTCACGAAATTATTTGAAAGTATATGTTAGATGAATCTGAGAAGTCTGAGATAAAAGTGTCTGTTTTCAAAAAATGTTATTCTGAGATTTATGAATAAATTTGGAGGATATTTATATAAAAAGTTATTTGAAAGAATATGTTAAATGAGACTGATAAGTGCAAAATATCTTATAGAAGTGCCTTAAAAATATTTGTAAAATAAGATTCTGTTTATGAATAATTTTAATCGACTATTTGTTTTATTAAATATAATTTGTAAATTAAGTAGATAAAATTAAAAGAATTACGAGAATATAAAAAAAATGAGAACATTTTCTCTTAATCATAATCATTTTATATTACGCAAAAATGTAAAATTCATAATTCAAGTAAGCATAATAATTATAAACTGAGAAAATATTAGTAAACTATTTTTTAATTAATGTTTTAATTTCACGATATATAGTAAAGAAGTATTTTGTTTATTTATAATATAAACATACCCATTCAGTATACATACAACTTTACCTGTAAGTTATTATGAAGTAAAATTTTTATATGTGTATGATTTTTAAAACACAGGCTCTAAAAACATTTTCTGATCTCTGAACAATCTCTGATCTATTAATAAAACTATGGCCAGTGTTACCACATGCTTCAGGTTTGCATCCTGGCAGAAATGTGGATGTTTATTAGTGGTTCGGAATCCACATTAAACTGTAGGTCCCGATCTAATTAGCCTAAAGTGTGCACAAAATGACCTTAGTGCTACAAACCAAACCTATAAAGCATATATAACTTATATAACATTTAAACACATTAAAATTAAATGTCACGATTCTGCAACTCATGAATGTATTTTCATTGATTAAAAAATACTAAATATTGATTTTTTTTATGTGGAATTGAAGAGGAGGAAGCTCACACAATATTAATGATTCACAGCTGACCTATTTTCGAAGAGCTAAGGATTCTAATACTTTTATCAGCACTCTACGTAAATTTGTTTTTACTGTTGATAGAAACATGTCACTAATTTTACCATGGTATGATAAATGAATTATAAAATTAAATCTTTGATTGGATTTACAAATGTTTTAATGGGGAAAGTAAGATATTTTACTCTCTCCAATGGATAAAACAATAATGTCAAAGAAGACCTCAATGGTTGAATATTTAGCGCTCGGTTCCACAGGTTTCAGGTTTGAGTCACGGCAGTACCATGCATGTTTGTAGTGGTTAGAATCCACTTTAAGACTTAGATCCCAGTCTCATTTGACTGCAAGAGCTTCACGGAGCAAAGTCAAACTTCTACCTACGCGTGCTACATCACAACAGAAGCTGCCCCCTTTCTTTCCTTCAACCATGAGTCCATACGGGTTCGTGGGCTTGGTCTAGATCAGGGGTCGGCAACCTGCGGCTCGAGCCACATGCGGCTCTTTTTGAATGTGAAGCTGCGGCTCTTTAGTTCCATCCGCAAATATTATTTATTTTATCAAAAAATAAAAAAAAAAAAAACATTTAAAAATCGTTCTGAATCAATTAACGAGGATTAGCAACAAGTTAAAACAACAAGTTATGAGTTAAATTTATCCAAACTTTTTAAAACCACGCAAAGCCAACGCTCCCATTCAATTTATTTGCTGAAATGTATGTTATTGTTTTTTTTTTTTTTTTTTTAATTACTAGTTACATTGTTTAGTATTTTCTACTTGAATAACCATGCAAAGTCATCGTTCCCATTGAAATTGTTTGCTCAATTGTTTGTTATTGAAGTTCAAGTTAGTGTTGTAAGTAAATGGTTAATTGTTTTAATTTTTTACTTAAATAATAAGTAATTATCTAATAATGCCATATATATATTATCAAATTTGTTGTGAAAACGCTACTAATATATGAATAAATAGATATTTTTCTTATGAATAAATAGATTAGTTTTTTTTTTTTATATCAAAAACTTTTTATTTATGCGAGTACTATTTATTGTTGTCAAGAAAATTTTTGTGGCTCTTTTTTAAAAACTGAAATTTTGTAAATTGTACTTTGACTCTTCTGACTCAAAAGGTTGCCGACCCCTGGTCAAGATGAATGCCAAGTGAGATAAGTAACAACAACATAATGTCAAAATATATATATATATACGTATATATATATATATATATACATATACTTCGCATTCGTAAATCAATATTTGTTTTTTAATAATAAAAACTATATATATATATATATATATATATATATATTAGTTTTTTTATTATTAATTTTTTGAGCCCTTGTTAAATATGAAAATAAAACATAAAAAGTCCCACTTTTCTCTATTTATTTACAAAATATGATAGTTTAACGAAGGCATAATAATATATATCTAATAAAATATATATATGTAAAGTGAATAATGTAAAGTGTCTAATATAAATATATATCTGTAAAGTCTAATAAAACAAGTAATATAAAAAAAAAAAAAAGTTTTAAAAATCAATTTCTACTTAGATCAACAAAGAGATATTTTCAAAAATTTAATTTAGTTAATGAATTAATATTTGAAAAACTGTATTAACATCAAGTGTCATCCACTACAACTTTAAAAAAAATTTATTTGAACTTGAGTGGTTGAACAAAAAGTATTTTATTAACAATCGAAAAATTGAACAAGATATATAAATATATATAGGAAGATTTTGAACTAATAGTAGGAATTGAAAAAACCTGAATTAACTTATTTTCTGCTTCTAAGTTATATTTAACTTATTTAATTGATATACTTTTCTAAGACAAAAGCTTTCATATTTAAATATTTCAAATATAAAAGTATACAAAATTCCATTATGCATATTTATGCGAAATGAATTTTTATAACACAACGGGTGTCTCAAATCGAGACTTTAAGCAAATGAATTTTAATTTTGTTCAGCAGGGAAAAGAACAACAACGTCCAAAATCTTAATTTTCATTCTTAAGCTCTGCTAATAAGATTCTCTGACACGTGTTTTCCTTTTTAAGTTAATCTACGTCTTGCATTTAAAGCTCATTAATACCCTGCCCTAAGAAAGTTTCATTAAAAGTCAGCGAACCCTTGCCCGCCCATCTCTTGAGGAAGGGTGGATCGATACAAAATTAACTTTATCCAAACTCGCGTCGGTCCACTTAATTCGCGTCTAATGTTGTCGCAGAGAACAAAAAGTTAGCGAGGGAAACATTAGGTTGGGCTGCTTGGCTTGTTAGCTGACTCGGCCCTTCTGGCTTGGCGTGACGTCAGCAAATTGTACCGCGGGCCGAACAAAAAGATGTGGTGCAAAAGTGTCACGTCTGTGGTGAATGTAATGCGGACTAATCGACCAGAAACTACAAGAGCGGATCAGCGAAATGGATCAAGTGCCCAGCCCTGTTCTGTTCTTCTGAATAGTAAAATTGCCAGATCGTGTCGTAAATAAATATTACATCGTGTCACGTGTAATAAATATTTCTCGAGTGATGCCCTGCAGTAAAGAGATGCAGTCTCTGTGTACATTTTTTATTCATGGGCTGGAATATTGTTTGAATATTGTTGAAGTTATGTTAATGCAGGTTGTTCAACTTGATGATGGATAGTTAGTAATGGGTTTCATTAAAAATGTATCGACGATCGTTATTAA
>BPLR01008349.1:82500-84796 GCA_021605095.1 Caerostris extrusa | reverse complement strand
GCTGGATAGTTACAGTGGTTTATTGCTGACCAAGCTTCTGATTGCATATTGCGGCTGTGGACAAGGCACATATCATGGCCTCTTAATATATAAATATTTGCTTTGAACTAACTATAAAATTCTGACAAACATAAAATTATTTCAAAGCTTTAATTAATAATAAATTTCCATTTTAACTAATTGGAAACACCAGAATAAATGCCCAGCCATTCTGTTTAAAAACAAGCAAAATCCCTGATGACCTAAACATGATTGACCATTGTTTTATAACTATTTGCTCAATACAGGTCAGACCTTATAATCAACAGTTTTCAAAGCTGCCGAGCCTAATAAAGCCTGCTGAACATATGCTTATCAACCAAATAACAACAAATGTAGAAGCCAAACATTTAGCAGTGTCTAGTAAAATGGTTTTAATAAAAGCCATCTGTTTTTGACAGTGCCCTTATCAGTAAAAGTATTTTACATATTTTTCCTTGGTGTGAGCAGGAAAAGCTGCAAATGGCAACGTGGTCTGAATAATATCACAGGCTTAGTCAAACTCAATAAAATATCTTTTACGCTGTTAGGTGGTGTCTTTAACTTAACTATATTTGGAAGAAAGCTACTTAGCCTCTATAATCTGCATAAGGGTACAGCACATTAAAATATGCACATAAACATAGAATGTGAAATCATGTGAACTTAAATTTAACCAGCGAACAGTAGGAAGCAGACAGCTAATTCTACAACATAGTTTTTTTATAGAGCATGTTTTCATTTTTTCAAATGTATTTCTTGAAATTTTCACAATACTATTCAATTAGCTCAAATTTCTTTTAAAAGATGGAGAAATAAATCATTATTTAGTGAAATATTCGTTTCTGCTGCTGACTATGATTAATTCAGAAGATTGCATTTAATAAAACACAGACTATATTTAAACGTGAAAAGAAGCTTCTGTGTGTATGAGGCCAGAATGCGGAATGTGCACAGCCAATCTAGGTCTTCTTTGTCATAATATAACTCAAATTCTGTCTATCTCTGCCAAAATTCATTATAACATTTAAGTTCAGATTATCAGACCTTGAGTAATTTTTCCCTGAATAACAGCTATACGTGTTGACTTTATTTTTGTTAAACGCAGTACAATCTGTACTCTTAGTGGCTTCCTGATACTACCTACATTTTTACAATTGCAGGGTGCAGTGGCTCAGTATCCCTGGAAGAATGTAAGAAAGTTTATATATTCATATCTGTATGAAAGAATAATTCTTCTTCTGATCTTGTGCAGCCAAGATGCATACATTCAACAGAAAATTGTTCTGTGTAGAATTTCATATTCCAGCATAGCAAAACTGTTGCTTGTTTCTCACCACCTGGAACTGTATATGTGCATATGTATATATATGTGTGTATATATGCATGTACATACATATATATGTGTGTGCAGTGCATACATGCAGAGCTGTGTGAAGAAGATGTGACATGTGATACACATGTACATGCGTATGTATTGAGCGTGCATATATACATATGCAAGATATACATGAAGATGTGTATGCATATGCAAGAGTTAGGTTGAGCAGAGTTGATGTGATGAAGAGCGTACATATATGCATGTGTATTGAAGAAGCATGAAGGAGCGTGCATAGCTATATGTAGCTTATACATATATGTGCAGTTATGTGTATATATGAATATGTGTATACTATATGCACATGTGTATTACATGTATATGCGTGAAGCAGAGCAGCGTGACATATATGCATATGTGCATATATGCATATGTGTATATATATGTAGTTGGAGCGTGTGGATAAGGAAGTGTGATGTATTGAGCTGTGGATATATGACATGTGTATACATAAAGGAAAGCGTGTATTATATAGTTGATGTGTATATATATGAGCATGTGATATACATATGTATACGTGTATATACGTAATATGTATATGTGTGTACATGTGTATATATATGAAGAGCGTGCATATATGTATATGCGCATATATATGTAGCTGAGCGTGCATATATATGCAGTATACATATGTGAGTTACGTGTATATATATATGTGTATATTATATGTACATGTGTATACATATTATATGTGTACATATAGATATGTAGTATATATATGTGTATGTGTGCATATATGTATATGTATATTATATGTAGTTGAGCGTGTATACATATGTATATGTGTATATATATGCATATGTGTATATATATGCAGTAGTATATATGCATATGCATATATACATATGTACATATATGTGTGAGCATGTGGTATATTATTATGTGTGACATATACGTGTA
>BPLR01008349.1:0-70000 GCA_021605095.1 Caerostris extrusa | reverse complement strand
TTTTCACCGTTTAATATAGTCTGTGTTTTTATTAAAATACAATCTTCATCTTTTGGATTAATCCTCATATGTTGACAAAATTTCAATCATCAAAAACCAAAAGGCCTATTTATTATTATAAATATTTATAAAACTAATATAATTGAATCTATTTCACTAAATAATGATTTATTTCTCCATCTTTTAAAAGAGAATTTGAACAATTTCGAGGATAATTATTAATGAAAATTTCAAAGAAATACATTTTGAAGAAAATGAAACATGCTTCTATAAAAAAAACTATGTTATTAAAATTAGCTGTCTGTACCATTAACTGTTTGCTAATGGTTAAAATTTAGTGTTAAGTTCACATAATTTCACATTCTATGTTTCTAACCATGTGCATATTTTAATGTGCTGTACTTATTATGCAGATTATAAATTTAAATAGCTCTTCCAAATATAGTTAGTTAAATTCACAAGAACTTATAACAGCATTAAAGATATTTTATTGAGTTTACATTTAAAGTATATTGATGTTATTTCAATTGTTTTTTTGATTATTTGCAGACTTCCTATACTCACACAAAAAAGGAAAATATATTAAAATACTTACTGTTAAAATTTTCAATCAAAATATTCTTTTTATTAAAATTATTTCACTAGACACTGCTAAACATAAATTTGGCACTTATTTTATTTTATTTATTTATTTACAATTTGGTTATTAAACATATTTTTGTAAAAACTGGTAAACATCAGCAGCTTTACAGAATGTTGATTATAAAGGTCTTTAATTGAATTCTCTCTGCTGTTAATTTAAATAGTTATAAAAACAATAGTCAATCATGTTTAGGTCATCAGGGTTTTTTTAACAATATTTACTTGTTTTTAAACCAAATTAGTGACATTTTATTCTAATTGTTATTTCCAATTAGTTCTACTTATTTAAATGAAGTTATTATTAATTAAAGCAAGAAAATAATTTTATGATTTTATAATCAAATTTTATAAGTTAGTTCAAAGTAAATGTTTATATATTAAAATTATGGGCCATGACATCACCTTGTTCCAATGCCTTGTCCATTTGTACCAACTAATGCAATCAATGATCGAAAGCCGTCAGCTGTAAACCACTGTTAAATATTATACAATTTCATTAAATAATTAATACTCTTACAAAAAGAAGTTTAAACAAATAAATAAAAAACAACAAACAATGCAGAAATTTTATATTTAAGTGCATTACCTAATTAAGAATATTAAATAGACATAATTTATCATGTATTATAATAGAAAATGATAAGTAAGAAAAAAAAAAAACATTTTTTGAACAAATAATAATTTAATATAAAATACTAGTAATAAATAAATTTCTAACTAATAAAACAGATTATCAGTTTTGTAAAATTGAATTTAAAAATCCAACAACAATAGGTTGTGAACAAAATGGTGCTAATAACTGTTTTCCTAAATCACTAAGAAATTAAGGGAACATAATTTATGCATAGACTAGCTAATTTATAAATATGTTGAAATGATCATCTTCCAGAAAAGGAAGCAAAAAGGATAGATTCCCTAAATTCACTTTAGTCAGCAAATGAAATCAAAATGTTAAAAAATTAATAATTACAGAAGTGTTAAAAATTTAATACATTATTCCAGTTTTACTATGATGTTGAAACAGTCATAAGCATTACTTTGTGTAACTAATATAAAAGAATAAGTAATAAGAAAGGAACAGAACATTCAAAGAATAATCAGCACCATTAAAAAATACTTGGGATGTGATAACAATTGCAAATAGTCCAAAATTTCAATAAATGACCCCTTCACGATTCCCTACAGGACTGCAGACAACAGTTTGATAACCACTGGGCTAGACCAATTGACTTCAGTTTGATCAATACATTAGGTTCACATACACTTTGTCCTGTTAACATATTTATCATAACCCTGCTATAATTTAGTTATACAGAGACAAATGTCATACACTGAAACATTAAAATATTACTAGTCAAATAAAAGTAATTTGAATATAAAACAACCATAAAAATTGTGATATATATATATATGTCTGTCTATTCCAAGTTACTGAATAGAAACACTTTTTATGGCTTCTATTATAATGTTTCTTCAAGCGATTAAAATTTAAGAAAAGAATTCAGTTATGAAATATCTTCTTTTAAATAGTTTCCTTTAGTTTTAAATGAGTTTTTTTTTCGTTAATCATATATTATGAATGGTATATGACTTACAAAAGTTAAACAAATTGAAATTTTAAACCAATTATAATTATTATTAAATCATATACTTTTTTTCCTCTTCATAAAAGTGACCAAAATAAAAATTAAAAAATTACGAATTAAAAAGTACTTATAAGAAGGGAGATAATCTTACTTGTAATAGATCTTCATCTTGCAAACCTTTTATAATTAGCTGTCGTAGATGTTCCACTTGAACCTATAAAAACATCTTTTAATTTACAATTGATAAGTTCAAAAACAATTAATAGTTTTAGTTTGTTTTTGTTTAAAAAAAATAGATGAAATGTTTAATTTATAATCTGTGAAAGTAGTATAAGTATTAAGTAGATTTACAGCAGATTCGGTTTCATCTAAGGTGCACTGCAGGACTTGCACTTATATGAGGTAGTAAACACATTTCTACTCATTCTTTTAATTAACACATGAAGGAACACAGGAAAATACCTAAGCAGCCAGTCAGGTGAAAGCTGAACAAGTTACAGCAGCACACATCAGTCTACCATTTTAAGAGATTCTAATTGAGAAAACATACAATTACTTCAATCTAGGAAAACGTAACCAAATTCCCATTGTAGGCAGCACTATGACCATGGTAAGACTTTTTAAAGATGTTCCAAGTCATAAACCCTCACTGAATAGTTAAATTTAAATAGAAAATTGCAGTGATAGGGGGTAGAGTAAAAAGTATGCTTAAAAATCAGTTAATTAGATTTGGGACAAAATTTATTGGAACTAATGTTCCCGAGTTTTATCTGCAATTTTTATAACTACACTGTGTTGAAAACAGCTTGAAGGTCAGATAAAAATATCATACTTATTTAACAGTTAGAATACATTAATTATCAAGAATAATGAAAAAGTGTCAATTAAGTTATTTGAAAAAAAATTTTTCATGCTTTAAGACATTCAATATTATCCCTTTTTACAACACATTTTTTAATTTGCCTCAGATATTTAAAATATATTATACGAATGAATTTTTGTTATGTTAATATCCTAAGATCAGTTTACAATTTTATGAGGTTTTAGTTAAAAGAAAATATAACTTCTTCCACACAAGACATAACAAAACTCTCCTGAAGAAAAGATTCTGACCATGGTTGTTGAAGATCTTTGATATGTAGCATGTTTTGGGATTTTACACTTGAGAAAAAAATTCAAGCATGAATCTAAAACAAATGAATTTGCAAACCCATATTGCATTCTAATGTACTATGGGTACACAATTCATGATGAGAGTAGATTCTTTACAATTTTATCATAAATTTGAAACATTTCCAAAACGTTTTTGTACCCCAAAGGTACATTTAGTTTCTTTTAAAATTAGGGTCTTGAAACAGTTGCTTCATTAAAGACTTGCCAAAAAATACCTTTTTTTTTTTTTTTTTGGCCTTGCTTATACAAGGTTGGTTAGTATGGTTTAAAGGCATAAGAGGCAGTTTTAGCAAACTGTACCAAACAATTTATCATTAAACAAGCTTTTCATGAATACCAAGGTAATCCTCAAAAGTAAAAGAAAACCAATTTAAAAGCACACCCACAAGTTAAAAACTATACAATATAATTTTCTAATATACACTTAAATACAATGTAATTTCCTAGCATAAGCAATATTTTAAATATATTTAAAATATTGCTTATGTAGAAATATAACCTGAAATAGGCACATCTTTTAGCGACTTTATTAATTACTTTAAACAAATATAAGTCTATTTTATATGTCCATAACAGATATGCAACAGAAATCACATATGTGCTCTTTTCAATAGTATCGCAACATAACTACTGATATGTTGCAATACTATTGAAAAGAGCACAACTACTGATGTGCAATCTTACTTGAGATTGTACGTAACTTCGGATTTACAATTTTTGAAATATAGTAAACAGCTCTTTTATGCAAAAGCATGAAAGAATCATAAAATAATAGTAGGACAAATGTTTTAGCAAAAAATGCTCCATTAAAAGAATAAATAAATTCTACACCTTCTGTGCCAATCTAGTCATTCCAAGTGAAAAAAAGAGGAAAAACAGTTGGAATAAGGAAACCTGATTTAAAACAAAATCAGTTTGGAAAAGAAAAAAAGAATATCTCAGTCTCCTAAACCAACAAGAACAGGTCAGTGATGGATTTAGGTTCGATGGCGCACTAGGCCCAAGTTAATTTGGCGCCCTTATATATAATAATAATAATACGAATAGTAATAATGGATTCAATTAAATTTAGGTATTGAATTTAGTCATGAATTATATATATATTTTGGTATAACAACTAAACATACAATTCAGAATAAATTGCTTTTAATTAAGAAATAAATCATATCTATCTAATTAATCATATAATATATTTGTTTCTTGCTTTCATCCATATGAAAGTATTAATGACATCCTCATACTTAACTTCTTGAATTAATTGTGTTTCAATGCTTAATAATGCAAGTGCATTGAGCCTATCTTGCTTCATATCTGAAAGTAAATCATTTTTCACCCTTTTCAGGGAGGAAAACGACCTTTCTCAGAACAATTTGTAGCAGGAATACTTAGATAAATACGTAAAGCGATATCTATATTTGGATAGATATCGCAGAGATCACGTGAATGTAAGAATTCATTTATTTTTGATGCAGAGCTTACATCTATATTGCTTTCTTATAATTGTTCCAAGTAACACTGCAGGTGAATGCACTCATTACTTAATACTTCTTCTAAATCGTTTGAATATTTTGCGACTGTCTTTGCCACTTGCTCTGTTAATTTATCCATATTAATTCCAAGTAAATTATTGAAGAAGTTAAAGCTAGCGTGAAGCTGTTTGTGTGCTTCTTTACCTCTAGTTAATTCTACACTCAAAATATCTAGACTGCGGTAATAAATATTAGTTCGAAAATTTTCATGGCTAGAATAAGGTTCTCTTTCATTTACTCTTGACTCATCTGAATGGATTTTTCGAATTTGTTAGATATTTTAAAATTTACTACTTACACGATTAATTATTTAAAAAATAATTCTACCTTTTAAATACTGACATATTGAGGTTGTCAAAGCAAGAAAAGAAGCATTAAAATTCGGTCTTATATTTGATAAAAATATTTTTTTTTTTTAAAGAAAAGTACATTTTTTCAAACAGATAAATACATGTTTCCAGTACAAAAGGAACTATTATTTATAATGAATGTAGTGTAACAAATTTAAATGGAAAAAAAAAAAAAAAAAAAAAAAAAAAAAAAAAAAAAACCCAACCACTGTAGGGGTTGAAGTCGCCTTCTCCAAGTAACCACTATGTCACAATAACACTTTTCAGTGCAGCCCTTAAAGAATGTAAGAATGGGGAGAAAAAATCTCTAATTTGAAAATTTTAAACAAAATTGTTGACAGGTGGGTTGTACTATTTTAAACAGTTAACAACATAATCATGACCCACAAAGAACATAAATTAAAGAGAAATTGGAGATGGGCAGCTAATAGTGTGACCCCTCCTTGTATTACCTGTTTTTACTCTAACTTTAAATCAATCCCTTTTCAAAATAATTGACAGAAAATTTTTTTAGATCTACATTTAGATTTAGTAGCAAGAAATCTGTAAGAAACATGATATATGAATCATGATCTTCTATGATATCCATTTTTAGCAAATACAACAATAAATAAATCTCAATGGATTGCTAGTTATAACTGAAAGCATTAGCATTAGTGATTTTGTTAGTGAAAATAAATATTAATACATACTATGGCAAAAATATTACATGAAACAACCTTTGATTTGCATAATTTGATGATAGACTTATGTCACAAAAAACTTTTACTTTTGAGGCACAGGTATTTTATAAAGTTATAATAACAAATATTAAATAACAAAAGTTACTTAATAAAATTAAGTATGGTAGAAATCAAAAGTATACTTTTTATTTCATTGCAGACCTAAAAGATCAAAACTATAAAACAATATAAGATTTTTTTTTGATTAAAAGAAAATCTAGATAATTTTTTTGTCAGTTTAGACCTCATATTAATTTTCATTAGATTAAATAATCAGAACCAGTAAGATTAAGAATAGGGTTTGAGATAGATGCTATTTTATTTGAATATTAAACTTTAAACATCCTTAATCATTTTAAATATGATTAAAAATATAAATGGTTACTTTAAAAAAAACACACGCATCAATGAATTTTAAATAAATAATAGAATATCACTTACCTGAAACTGTTTGCCAAGCAACTTATGAGAAATATCTCCATTCTTGCTTTTAGTTTTATGGCAAAATTGTGAGAACAAATGAGCAGCACCACCCTTATCTTTAGCCTAGAAGCACATTTACTACATTGAAAACCATTAAGATTATGCAAGTCTGGAAATTTAAAAAATTATAACTTAAAATAAAACTATTTGCTTTTTTAATGTATTTATTTAAACCATAATTTCCTGCTTATAATCTGCAAACATTTCGTGACAGTTCACTTATTTTCTCTGGCATATCATCCAGCAATAAAAGTTCTGTTTTTTATATCTACGATTTAGTATATCTGTGATTTAGATCTTAATCTAGTATAACATTATAAAAACATTAATAATTAATGGGGGGAACCCATTGCAGATTGTACAGATATGCAGTCCAAAAATAGAAATTGCAAGTTTTTTTAACATATAATCTGCACATTATAGGCTGGAACTTATAGTAATTATTCAAAAGTAGAGAAGTATGATTAATACGTTCTTTTTCTGAAGTTGTTGAAATTGTTAACAAACAAACTCATTAACTGAATTGCATGTGCAGTAAAGAATAAAAAGAATTTATAAGTTAACAATAATTTTTCCTGATTATGCACAGAACTTGTTTCTGCATCAATGTAAACATTTTACAATGTTGCTTTCAAAATAAAGTAAATAAATCACAGTCTAATAGAAATTGTAATGATTTTAAATAATACTCAAATAAAAATGCTCTGTTGAAATGTTTTTAAAAATCTTTTCAGATTTAACAAAGCTACATTAATTAACATAGAGCAAGCTCTCATTAAAAAAAAAAGATTTACTTAGCATTTTTGTTTTTATTATTTTACCATTACAAATGGCAAACTTTTTTTGACTGTACACAACAGAGAGAATAATTTAGAGAAGGAACTTTCTCTTCCCCTTCATTTGTAGAAAATTTTACTTTAGTTACACAGAATAAATAATCATAAAAATACTGCTACAAATGTCTCAGAATTTATCATTATGGAAGAAAAATATTCATTACTTGTTTGACTGTTGCTATCATTCTGGCAATCAGCATAATGCTTGCTGTTTCTGGAGGATAATGCATCTCTCTAAATTAAAAGTGAGCTCTACTTAATATATTTTAAACAAGTTACAATATATAAAATACATATTATGTATCCTTAAAATAGTACTAACAAAATATAAAAGTAACATGGGTAGTTGTATGCATAAGACCGAAATGAAGATAATGACATTGTAATGTCTAAATAATAAAGAATAAATAACAAACGAACAATCCTGATCTTTATATCCTTTAAACACCCAAACTCATGATTCAGTGGCACGCGCGGCGCTGGCGAGCATTAGGGCGGTGGTTAAATCCACTGAAGGCTTTGTTGCAGACACTGTTTAAAAAAGGAGGAGACCTCGATGGCGTTTTGTGTTGTTCAGTAACGTTAGTCAGACTTCTTGGTGGGAATTTTCCGGTTTTTACCCATATGATACGCATATGCGGAGTAGTTCCGCCTGAAAGTCCTCCTGGAAAACACTGCCCTCCCTTCTTCAGCACCATGGACCATGGAGCCAAGTAAGATTTCTACCTACGGTGCTCCATGACAACAGAAGCTGTCCCTCTTCCCCCTTTTATGAGACCATACAGGGTTCTTGAACTTGGTTTAGATGTTACTGTCTACCAAGTGAGATAAGAAAAAAATATCATTTAAGCAATACAATGGGTTACAGAGTTTTGTTACATTAATAAAAAATTTTATTATTAAATTAGTTTTAGTATAAATTGTTTATACCCATGTATATATAATTTGAAGTTCTTATATAAATGGGATAAAAGATGAGACAGTAGTTATACTAGTCTGTAACTTATTTTAGAAATACTTTACTTAATTAAAGCAAATGAATTTTTTAAAGTAATAGAACATTGGTATCAGATAACGTTGTTCTTAAAAGATTTTTCAGCTATCAATCAACTGTACAAGAAATTTATTTAACAAAGACCATGTCAAACAGAAACAAAAGAGTTGAAAACAGCTTTAAAGTAAAAAACTATATCCTAAAAAACACTTCTGATCTATTAATACTAACAATATTACATATTTAGAACATTATAGAAATGCATGTAAACTACCAAAAACTATTTAGAAATTATTAATGAATGCATTTTTTCCTATTTTAATATATGTTTTACCTTTGATATAATAGTAGAGTGTAATTGTATAAATTAAAAACTGGTGTCCAGCACATATTCCTAGCATATAGCGAGTTTTTTATAAGGAATGTCAGTTCTGTTTCTTGAGCTTTTATATGATTTGTCAACAACAAAATTGCTGATTTAATGATAGGTTTAGCTACAATTATTTCCTTTTCCTGATGTGTACTGTTATGATTGTACCGAGATACTTTGAAATTCTTGTATCTGTCATTAATTTTCAAAAATATACTGATAACTAGATATCTTCAAATGTTCTCATGATATACACCAAAGAAACTTTATATCTATAGTAATAATCTTTTAAACTGTTACAAATGTTATTAACCCAGCACTCATGAAACATATTCTGAACACAGCTTATAGTACCTCCAAGCATCCTGAAGCTGATCAAAGGATGCTGAGTATTTCCTAGCAAAGAAGATGTACAAAGAACTTGATGATATTGCTCCCAAGCTTGTTCTCGACAAGAGAAACTACAGTAGGAAACCCTAAAAGGTAATATTTAATATAAATAATATTTATTCGAGCTACTAAATACCTCAGCTTTTTATTGCAAAATAAAAATACTTATTATATAACATTTGTTCAAACACAAATTCTTTTCTATATAACATTCTATAATAAATGCGAAATTTTTTTTCAATACTTTGAAATATACAAATGCAAAACAAATATCTTGAGAGCACTAAAAGTTTTAATTTATCTAAAATAAAAATAAAAATTTATAGAAATCTTGTGTTTACAAATGAACACTATTTAAGTTTTAATTCAATTTGCCTTCATTACATCAATTTATTCTAAAATACAAATTTTAATGAAAAAGTGTAAGACAACCATTAAAAATTCAAATGTTTTTAAAATAGTAACAAAATAAATTAAAACGAAGTTTTCATCGTTAATCACAGGCAATAATTATGCAGGGTTCTAATATTTCATGATATTGCCTTTGAGCTTAATTGCAAGTATCCATTATTATTAATAAATTTGTAATAGTAATCTTTTGTGACACTCTGCTACATTTATACCATTTCATACTTCTCGATCCACTTCATTAAAACCTATGATGTATGCCACATAACATTATTTTGCAAATTTATGATTCCACTGACTTTATCAGTAAGATGAAGTATATCTCACAATTCATTCGATCTAAAAAAAAAAAAAAGATTTCTCCTGAACCATTAGCCACTATGAATGCTTAGATCATTCTACTTCCTATTCCTTGACTTGTGGGAGAATTATATATTCTGATTACATATGTCTTTTTTTTTTTATTTGAGCAACCTAGAATATGGCAGCTGTACCAAATATTTAAATGTTCATAGAAAATTTCTTTTAAGGAGCTTATTTGCTTTCAAAAACTTCTACACACATTTGAAATATTGTTATTCTTTGAAATTGAATCAAAACAAAATTTGTTAAAAAATGTGGTTTAGCAGAAAATAGACCTTCTGATCAATTTTTCTATTGTAAAGAGGTTGTGAGATTTCAAAGTTAAATGTTATCTTTTAACAGGAAACTACAGATTTTTTTGGTAAAAATCTATCAAATCAATTTCTATAAATCTCCTCGTTACCATTCCTGCACTTTTTGACCATTTCCCTGAGCTTTAATTTAGCTGTTATTTTAACAAAAACAAGGTTTTAGCTTAGATTTCTCATCAAATTTTAAAACAAATTACAATGGTTACATCCAGAAACTATCTTTCTATCTAATCTCTTTCCTTTCCATACAAGAATATTTTTAAAAAACTCTCTATGTACATTTTGAAGTCAGCATTGTAGTCTTATGGCAGTTTTAAATCAAGTCTTATATTTTTTTTTATGCAAAAATGTTAAGTGCCAAGTTCTTGAAGTACAGAATATTTTTAAATAAGTTATCATTTCTAAGATTTAAAAATATATAACAAACCACATTCAAGAAACATTCATAAAACTAAATTGTTCTGCTACTCAAAATGAAATTAGTTCTCTAAAGTAGATCAGAGAAAATAAATTAAATTTAAAAAAAAAAAATGTCAGCAAATGGTAAAAATATGAAAATAAATTTACATAATCTAAATTACAATTAATTTAAGAAAGTGATTCTCTTTTTTTCTGTTTACAATTTTATTTATTCTAAAAATAATGCTTACATTTATAGGGGTTTAAATCATACATTCCAACTGTATACATATTCTATTCAATTATTTAAAATGCTGCAATTTTATCAAATATGTATTTTTTAAGGAAGTCTCATTCTTTTTTACTAAACTTTTTACGCTAAATTTTAGAGTTTACTGATTAATCAATACAATCCAAACAAAGCAATAACAAATTTCTCTATATTAAAAATTAAGGAAAAATAAAATAAATGTGATTTTTCATAAAAAGTTTTTACCTCAATTTTTAATATAAATATTTTAAATCAATTTTAAAATAATTCTTTTAGTAGTAAAAGAATATGTTAAAGAATTAAAATGCTAATAAAATTTCTTGCTACTCCACTCAATACATAGAAAAGAAGCATGCAAATATATTATGTAATAAATCTCCCATACCAAGGAAGAAAATTAACTAACATAAAAAAAAAATAAATAATCCCTCATAGAATGAAAGATTTAAACATTAAATATATTTTACCTCACAGTAAGGACATTCAATATAATCATCTTTTTTAATTTCGCAGCATTCTGGATATGGCAAAACCAAATCTAGAATGCCTGTTAATCTTCTAACATTTTCTTCAGCAGTTTCCAATGGTCTCATACAATAATCACAGGCAAGGTAACCATAAGCTTGATTCCATAAAAACTGAGCACATACTAAAGGACGTTCTTCAAAAATCATGTCTCCTTTATTAAATTTATGGAGAGCAAAAAGACCTTTGCCCTGAAAAAATATGACAAACTTAATTCATAATAAAATTTTTTAATAAGTTTTTTGGTATAAATGATTAGAAAATACTAAATAGTCAAAATTAAGTAATTTAGAAAAGAAAATTAAAAATAATCCATTTTTTTTTTTTTTTTTACACAAGAAATGTTTACACCACTTTTACATTGCAAAAAATAATAATTTCTATAATCAAGAATCAAAATGGATAGGATATTATTAAATTATTAGAATCCTTTAATAAAAGTTTTTCTGTAAATAATATTGAGATTACCTTTGAAAAACAATATCACAAATAAATTGATTGATTACTTAAATGCAGCATCTCTTAAATATTTAAATTAAACTAACAAATAACACAGTAAAGAAACAAATTTATTAGCATTAAATTTTGATATTTATAATTAAGAGTACATAATTATAATTCAATTTTAAATATTTGTTTACTTATGTATGAATTTAAAATTTAAGAGAAAGTTGAAAAAAGAATTAACAAAAGATTATTCTTAGAAGAAAAATTAAGAATAAGAAAAACTAAAGGACAAACATATAAAATATAAATTTTAAGGATACAAATTAATGGCACAGATTTTGGTACTTACGTATTAACGGTACCTTGGCGGTTTTTAAGTGTCGCCAATCTTTATTATTTGGAATAAAAATATTTTGAAAGCGTTTTGATTTTAAATGAAGTGTTTCATATATATTTTTATTATTTGGAACAAAAATTTTAAGTGTAGATTGGCGCCAAATCTGTAGCTGCGGTTGGCGCGTGTGCTCTTTATTGGCGCAACTGTCGCCAAGGTACCGTTAATACGTAAGTACCCAGATTTTAAATGGTATTTAACACTAATAAAACTATTTCCATATTTTAAAAAATTAAATATCATTTAAGATATTTTCAAAAGAAATTACAAATTACTATTTATATCAACTCTGATTATAATAAATACATTATGCAACTTTAATTTAAAAAATGTATGTCATAGATTTAATTGCCTCATTTAGATACATAAAAAATAAAATTTGATAAATTGCTACAGGAAATTTCAGAAGAAGCTATAACAATTACATTTCTCACAATTTTTGAAGTGCATAGGGAAATGAAAATTTCTGGAAACATTCAAATTTAAAACATATATTCTAGATTCTAATAAGTGCAGATAGATAAATTGTTAACTCTATTTTGAAGCTATTAACGTCTCTGCTAAAGGATATTCTCATTTATTTTGAGTGGCTAGAATGAGTTGTAAATGAAAATGCACAGAGGCTAATATAGGGAGGAAATACAGAGAAAAATAATAATAATTTCAAACTATTTTAAATACAGGAAAAAAAAAAATTAATTTTTCTTTATGTAATATAATAACATCATTAGCACTTCTTATACTATATCTTAAAAAAAAAAACAATTATTAAAAAATCGGTAGTAACCTTTTCATCATCTATAACTCGAACTTCAACTCTTGGAAGATAATCCTCCATTAATAATTATTTATTTATTTACAACACAAACATCATTTTGTCTTTCAACATAAGATGATATTTTAAAAATCGAAAACGTCAATTGTCAAGAGAAAAAAAAGATTCGAAATCCTGCGCGCAACTGCCCTGTTTTGTTTGGTAACAAAAAAAAAAAAGAAGTCATTTGATTCGATGAAGATTAATTTCGTAGAAACATGACGTCACAAAGATAAAATGGCATATTAGAATATTTTATTTTTATTTTTTTGTAGAATTCAAACTTAAAAGCTAGCCTTCTTAAAATCCTTTCCTTTGTAGAACTTTTTGTGCCACCTTTCGAATTTCAGTATAAATTGGATATTAATAACTAAAAGTTAGGTTTGGTAAAAAGTAAGTGTTAAAATTTGAAATTGAATTATAAAAGTTTCTTTAATTAAAACACTTTCTGTACAAATCCATATTGAATTCTAAGGCTCTACATATACTGATATTATGTCACAAAGAAATGTTGTACTGGTTTTAAAGAATTTTTCCCAATAGAATAAAACACCTTTTTCGTTGAATGACTTAATGGATTTAAAAATACTACACTTAAATACTAATACTTAATGGATTTTTTAAAGACTACATTACATTGATGAGTGCCTCTTTTACCAGGGCAGAAACAGAAAAGGGGGAAAAACTATCTTTTCTGTCTCAAGAATTTTGTCTAATCTTGGCAGTATTTTTTTACGTTTAATTTAATTTAAATTAAATGTAATAAATACAATTGCTTTCTGTATCGTGTAAGGAATTTTTTTTTTGTGACAGTTATATAAAAGTTTTATATTAATATCATTCATACAAATGAAGTTAATTAATTTTTGAACATTTCTAAAATATTTTAATTCGAGATATTATTCAACACTTTGCATAAGAAGGTCTCTTTTCATAGTTCAGCAGTTATCAGCTAGCATAACTAATTGAAAACCTAATCTAAACTAAACTTGTTTTTGCCTCTTTATTATAACAAAATATCCATTCCTTTGCAAAAGAGCTTTTAAGTTTTAGTTATTCTTAAAATTTTTTTCAAAATTATTAGGACACATTTTCAGATACATGAAAACTCTACAAAAATTATTATATTATATTCTAAAAAATTAAAGAAGACAAGTAGAAGAAAAAAAAACATTATCAAGAAAGAAATCGGTATATATCTACAGAAAAAAAAAAAAGATTAAATTTGAGAGGAATTTAAAGTTTTATTCAAGAGATACAGCTACATATGCTGTGCCCTTTCTCTACATAAACAAAAGATGCCTCCTACTACTTTTCTAAATTGTGATGAAAAAAATAATCAAGAAATCAATGTCAAGCTGGTTTTAGTTTGCATATGAGCTACATGGGTTAACACCTTATTGATTGGTTCAATATACACTGACGGAAAAAAAATCCCAACACCAAGAAAGACTTGTGTTAGATAAACGAAATTCGGTAGGCGTGTTTATACATCTGGGAGATGACATCGGTTCAATTTTCGCGCTTTTCGCATAAGTGTTGCGCTAGTAGTGCCACTCGCAACATGCAAATCAGGTTTGCTTTTAAATGAGTGCTGTAAAGTTCGTGAGCGTTATTGAGCTTTTTGAAATTTGAAGTATTGAGTTGATGTTGGTAAAGAATGCCTTTAAGAAGCCGAAGAAGCCATTATCAATAGCTCACCAATTTTGAGCGAGGCCGTATAATAGGGCTACGAGAAGGTGGGTTTTCTTTCCACGATATTGCAGAAAGACTTGGCCGGATTGTGTCCACTGTGCATGATTGTTGGAAACAATGGTCAAGGGATGGTACTGCCTCAACAAGACCGAGCGACCACGTGGCACAACTGAGAGGAAGACCGCCGTATTCGGCGTATGGCTGTGACGCATCGTACTGCGTCTGCGGCAGAAATTCGAGCTGCAGTTGGTACCACAGTGACACAACGGACAGTTAAAAATCGATTATTTCAAGGACGGCTCCGAGCCAGGCGCCCTGTAGCGTGCATTCCCCTGACCCCAAGCCATTGTCGTTTGCAATACCAGTGGTGTTCTCAGGGTTTTTCTCTCGTACGACACGCAAATGCAGGCAGTTATCTCTAAAAATCATCCTGGAAGGCAATGTTCTTCCCTCGTCGCCCGTTGGTGTCGTAGGATACATAAGTGGTGCATGAGATCCATTGATGTTAAACAAACAAAGAAGGTGCTCGTTTCATAATGAGATAAATCTAATTATTTTACAACGAGACTCATCAAAGCACAGTTGTATTAGTTACTTATCTTCAATTTATTGTATTTAATTAATCACGAGGGAAGATGGGATTCTGTATTTAATATAAAAAAAGAGTTCAAAAGATATTATCTAGATTTGTTCATTTATAACCTTAAAAACGAACAAGCACTGTTATAATTTATCACTTATTGAAGTAATAAGTAGGGGCTTGATGGCCGAGTGGCTAGCGCTTGGTACCGCAGGTCTCGGGTTCGAGTCCCGGAGGTGCCATGGATGTTTGTAGGGGTTCGGAATCCCCTTTAAACCGTAGGTCCCGTTCTAACATGATAGTAGAGCGTGGCAGGGGGGTACTGTTACTCCGCCTCCGTAGCTTATCTTCAAGCTACATGCTCTTCCTGGATAGTGTTAAGTGAGTAACGTCTGTGCAGTGCTTGCCTAAAGGCATTAAAGACAACTGTCTAATAGTTTGCCAGCTGCATTAGAAAAAGAAAGAAACTGCAGTGATGATAAAATGTTTATGCATGTAAAAAAAAAAAATGTTTAAAATTTATATTTGTATAAATGTGTAGTGTTTGAAAATAAATAAAAAAAACCTAAAATAAATTAATTTAAACATCTTAAATATGTAAAAGCCTTAATGAATAAAGACATTCAATCCAAATGACTAACGCAATTAAGAGCATCAATACAATTATTTCTTAACTTCCGTACTGCAACAAAAAAGAGGAGCTATTATGAATTTGATTTTATTTCTTAGTTTTTCTTCTATTGACACTGGAATTGAGTACATAGGGATGTGTTTGATCAGTAAAACTCAGGATGCAGCGTGGAAGAAACATGGACTGTTTGTGCAGTTCGGAGAAGATGTGGGGAATCCGGAGCCGAGCATCTTTGAAGGAGTCGGCATACAAATTCGAGCTCCCGACTCTTTTTTAAAAAATAATTTTTATTTTCCAGCATTCTGAGGATTAATGTTAAAATTAAATGTTAAGGAGGCAATTCAATGTTATCCGTCAATAATACAACCTCTAGGGGCTTCGTGGCAAGCGCTCTGGCGCTCAGTATTTCGGGTTCGAGTTCCGGTGGTGCCATGGATGTTTGTAGTGGCTCGGAATCCACTTTAAACGGTAGGTCCCGGTCTAATACGATCGTAGAGCGTTGCGGGGCATTGTTACTTCGCGTCCGTGGCTTATCTTCAAGTGACACGCGCCCCCTGGGTAATGCAAAGCGAGTACGTCTGTGCAGCACTTTCCTTAAGGCATCCAAGACAGCTGTCTAAGTGTCTGCCAGCTGCATTAGAAAAAAAATACAACCTCTAGTAATGACACCTACTGCTTCATCAGCAAAGTCCAGTAAGAAAGATTTTCTCAGCTCTGAGGCTTATAAAAGCTATCTTAGATGAACAAAGAAACAAGATCTCACAGAAGCTATTTTATTTTTTAAGAACACATGTATATGCATGACAAATACAGCATCTTTGGGTTTAAAATGTATAATTTCTTTTATTTGATTTCAGCTATTGTATAATACTTTGCTATCTGTTAATTTAGTACAGACATTTTTATAGGATATATGTACATTTTTTGCAAGCCAATTTAGAATATAAGGTTATCTTTTAAGCTAGTACAAAATACTACATTTTTAAAGTTATAAAAAAATATTTTATTAATACAGAAACTTTTTACATATATAGGAGATTAATAAAGATCATTAAATTTATTTCGCAAGTTTTCTAAACCCATCAGTAAAGATCGTAGCTCATAAATTTACGATAAACAGTACGGAGTAAGAAGTTGAAAGTCGGTATACTAAATTCGACTGACGGGAGTCAGAAAACTACTATCCAACACTAGTTCGGTTTGGTTTGTAGCTCTACGGTCATTTTTGTGCACACGAGAGCTAAATAGATCGAGATCTACAGTTTAAAGTGGATTTCGGACAACTAACAACCATTCATACCACCAACAGGATTTGAACCTGAAATCTATGGTGCTAAATGCCAGAGCGCTAGCCAATTGACCGTCAGGCAGCACACTGGTTTGGAATTGGAATTCTGTCGTGAGAAACTTGATTTCTGATCCTTAGCGTCTACACAACAAATTACCAATATTACTATCCATGTTGAATACTCTTCTTTAAGACAATTGCTTGTTATCATTTTCACAACATCATTGTCCTTGAATTATCAATGAGGACTTACAGAAAACTGTAACATAACATTTGACAATTCAGTTATAAGAAAATTACAACATTTTTAAGTGTTCTTAAATTAGTTTATATATAGTGATATAATATATATGTATGTCCTTAAATTATTTTATATATATTGATATATATCTCAAAATTTCAGATAAATAATTGTGATTTTCAAATTCAATTAATTATGAAATTAATCGATCGAACAAAATTGTTTGTTTTGGTTTTGGCGTAAATGTTTCCTGTTCTTAAGAATGTTAAAATAGAGCGTATAAATATTTTTTATCTTCAACAAAAGAAAGCAAAAATAAATAAATAAATATAAAATAAAATAAAATAAAATAAAAACACACACACACACACAAAATAAATAAATAAATAAATTTTTGCCATTCATTGTTATCTAATTGCATAATCTTTTCAATTGTGAAAATGAAAATGTAATAAGAAGAATCAAGCTGGAAATACTTTTCAGAATGAAATTCTGAAAACATGAATGTTTTCTTTATGATTTTTATAAACATATATTTTAAAAACTCGAAAGTGAATTAATTTTTTAACTGTTCGGTTAATGAATAAGTGAAACAGCGAGTTCTACCGTCGTTTTTGCATTATTTTAGATTGTTTTGAAAAGTTTTTAAAACCAGAACTCCCGACTCTTATAGAAATTCTTATTTTTAACAAAATTATGAGAATTAATTTCAAATTCAATTCAATTGAATACTTCAATAATGCAACCATTAGCAAAGACACTTACTGTTTTAGCAGCAAATCAACTAAGAGTTGAAACTTTCTAAGCACTATTTGAGTTTACTTTTGGTTGTCAATTTTAGGTCTACTTTTGTTTCGAAATAATCTACTTTTGCTTACTCCTTTTTTCGTACATTGCATCAGTAAGCTTTTCCACTTCTATCTATAATTGAATGCTGCGAACGCCGCTGTGGTTGTGCTGTGACTAATCTTCAATATCCTGCAGTGGGGGACGGACATCCCAACTCATGGACATAACCTACTCATGGATGAAGGGAAAGGGGGCAGCTTCTGTTGTGATGGAGAACACGTAGGTAGAAGTCTGACTTGCCTCCGCGACACTGTTACAGTCATATAAGATTGGGAACAATGGCTTAAAGTGGATCCGAACGACTACAAACATTCATGGCACAGCAGGGACTCGAACCCGAAACCGAGCGCCAGAGCGCTAGACGGCCATTCAGGCCTTGAGAGCGCCACTAGTGAAAGCTATCAAAACAAGTTTGTTTCAGTTTGAAGGGAAAATTTTCTCTTCGGTTTGTGTCAGATTTTCGTTGGTATGGAAGGATTTACGATTTTCCGAAAAACTTCTGGGAGCTCATCTCCCCTTACCAAAAGCTAACTAATAAGGGGAGGTAAAGGGGTTTGTTTTTCATGCTCAAACTGCAACATTCGGAAACAGACGAACATTCAGGTACGTGTTCCAAATGTAGGCATGGCTTTACGTATGCACCATCCGTCAAGCAGCCAGATCCTATTCTCACCAAGTACCTTGACTGGCGATCTGAGCTGATGTCACAATCGCCATACATTGGGGCGTGATGGCCGAGTATCTAACGCTGTGGCGTTAGGTGTCACAGGTTTCGGGTTCGAGTTCTGGCGGTGCCATGGATGTTTGTAGTGGTTCGAATCCACTTTAAGCAGTAGGTCGCTGTCTCATATAACTATAGAGCGTCACAGAGCTCAGTCCGACTTCTCACTCACATCATTCCCAAACTGTGTAGGGGCAGCTCAGCTCTAGGCTCAGTGATGTGGTGTGGTGTAGTAGTATAGTAGTCAGACTTCTCACCCACATCATTCCCAAACTGTATAGGGCAACTCAGCTATAGGCACAGTAATGTGGTGTAGTATAGTAGTAGTGGTAGTAATCGCCATACGTTTCTGAAAGAATTGACAGTTATGAATACCGCTATCGGATTCGAATTAAAGCTTTCATTTACAATTGTTAAGCAAGTTATCACTGAATCACGTGGCGGAATTCTTTATATTTTATAGAAAGAATATTCTGAATTTTGATAATAATATTTTCTCGAATAATTAATAAGTTTGAACTGAAAGGAAGAAACAGACAAAATTGAATATAATTGGACGAAACATTTTATTGATAGACAGAGAAATTGTATTTCTCTCTCTCTCTCTCTCTCACACACACACACACAAATATATTTTGAAAACGATTCCATTTCGCAAAGCCATAAATTATTAATACAAATCATTACTTTTACACATTTTTTTCCCTGTGGAACGGTTTGTTAAAAAACATTTGTGATACAAAATAATAATGTTGCATTTTTGTTACTTTTAGATCAGATGTAATACAATAAGTAAGAGCCAGTTTTACAAGAATATTCTTTAAAAAGTCATTTTAATCACATTAAATCTGATAGCAACAAATTCAATGAAATAATGTGTCAATTCTATTGTTCTAAAATGCATCACCTAGAGTAAATTTATTTTGTTAAATGATTGGAAATAGTGAGATGCTCAAGATATAGAATCTTTCAAATGAAAGTTAATGACTTAAGTGTGACTTAATCCTACACTATCCAAAAGGATTTATTTATATTCAAGATGTTAACAACTCTGTATAACTCATCTCTGTATTTCTTTTTATGATATACTTATTAAACGATATAAGCACAGAAAAATATTTTCTAGTATAATATTTTTAAATGTGAATGGAATTTGGAAAATACTTCAGATCACAAATTTAAAAAAGAATGCATATGAATCATAAAAATTTACAAATCAATTTTAAGATACATACTAATATATTTTAAAAATCAAAACAGACCCCATTTTAATTTGTATCTCTTTTCCTATTAGAATCCTTTTTTAAAGTAAAATTTTTTTAATTAATTGAAATTTTATGTAAGAAATATTAAATATATATTATAATGAGCTACTTTCTTTTTTAATCAAGAAATGATTTCGAAAAAAATATTGTAATTTTGATAAAATCTTTTAGGTAAAATGCGTTTTTGCAGATAAACATTTTATAACAAATTTCTATCCTCTGTACAAATAAAATAAATTGTAACAAAGTATTTCACAGATTTACTTTAGATTTGTGTACTAAGTATTTTACAGATGTACATTTGTATATTTAAATAAAATGGAATGGCGTTTTCACGTTTTCAGAAAAAAATGTATTTTTCACTTCCCTTTGAATTGTTTCAATCAATTCAGTTATCAAGTATTTATAATTTTAATCAATTTTCAATTTAGTTTCTGATGTCGTAGTAAAATACGTTTCCACCGAATCTTTAAATAGCTTCAATCAGTTTCATTATCAGGCCTTTAGAACTTTAGTCAATTGTCAGTTCAGTATTTAATGTTGTTAGTAGATGATTCAGAAGGTAAGATCAAATTATGTAGCATACTGTGTTTCCACCGAATCTTTAAATAGCTTCAATCAGTTTCATTATCAGACATTTAGAACTTTAGTCAATCGTCGGTTCAGTATTTAATGTTGTTAGTAGATGTTTCAGAAGGTATGATCAAATTATGTAGCATACTATATTTCCACCGAATCTTTAAATAGCTTCAATCAGTTTCATTGCCAGACATTGAGAACTTTAGTCAATCGTCGGTTCAGTATTTAATATTGCTAGTAGATGTTTCAGAAGGTAAGATCAAATTATGTAGCATAGTATGTTTCCATCGAATCTTTAAATAGTTTCAATCAGTTTCGTTGCCAGGCATTTAGAACTTTAGTCAATCGTCGGTTCAGTATTGAATATTGTTAGCAGAAGTTTCAGAAGGTACGATCAAATTATGTAGCATATTATTGCAGAAAGGTTCATCTACTTCAGTTTTATTTAAATATTCTGAAATGACTTCTCCATCTGTATCAACGCAGAAGCATTCTTCGTTATCGAAACATTGCAAAGGAGAGTAATTTCCATAACCCTTACATTTAAGGATTGGATACTGAGACTGCCAGGAAGCACTTCCAACATCTCGGGCACAATCTAGAAAATTAATGAACAAGTTTTATTAATTTCATCAAAACTTTCTCATTTATCATATTTCATTTTTACATGTTTAAAAAAAAAACAATATGAAGATCGTTAAAAAAATATCAAAAGATGAATATCCAAAAGAAAATATCCAAAGTCTGTTCTTACTAATTAATACCTTTGTAAAAAAGTGTTTTGATGTTTACTGCTACAAAGAGCAATAGAGGTTTTGCATAAAATTACAATAATGCTAATTTTCATGTTATGATAAGATTTAAAATGTAGTGTTGCAATCATTGTAGAGATATGTAAAAACTCTGTAATGTTTGCCTTTTCAATACCGAGAAAATATTGCTTGAGACATAATTTTAAACAATATATCGTTACCATAAACAAAAACAAAGTTTTAAATTATTGAAATGACTTAGTTTATTCTAAAAAGGTTAAGATAAAAACAATGGATATCTACTTCTTTGCTGTACAGCGGTATAATACAGAGAGCCGAAAACTAATTCAAACCACGCAATATTTAAAACATTAATAATTTTTTTTTTATTTATCTTTTTTTTTTTTTTTTTGCAAAATAGTGAAACTGACGATGAATGAGAATGAAAACAGGAGAAGTATCCAACAATGCATTTTTTTAATAGATAAAAGTTATGCATTGAATCATACATTGAATTGGATATACACAATTTAAAATTGAATATATGCATTAAAAATAAATCGAAATAAAAATTTTTTTTGCATGTATTTGTAGAGATGCACAAATGATTAGAAATTTAGAAAAAAAAAAAAAACCAGTTTTAACGAGAAGCAATGAGAAAAAGATGTTACACATCAGTACGAGGCACAATCAATCACAGCAGTTATACATGCGATATACGGTGTGGTAATAGTATCAGATAGGTTGCTGATGTCCTACAGCTCCATAAACTCTGATATTATTGTCTCAATCGATTCATTAATTGAACTAAATTCCTGCAGTTATTTTCGTAGCATATCTCAAACGTAATCAATTGGTAATAGCGAAGAATTCGGCGTATAGCAACAAGGCTATGTGTTGGAGATATACTTAAAATAGTCGTGGGTCTAAGAATTGAAGTCTTGTCAAATTTCGGAGAGTGATTTCTGATTTAGAAAGTTTTTAAAAAAGACAGAGAGGGAAAGAGATCTTCAGACATAGCATGCAAAAGGAAAATATTATAACCTCAAAGACATTGTTGTAAGAATAGTATATTAATGAGATTTGGAAGTCGCGGGGTAAATAATATTTGTGTGATTTGACTTGATAGCATAGGCAAAATCACTGATTATAAAAAATGCCATTAACATAGTTGTGAGTCGTCGGAGCGCCTTACAGACGGCTAAAGAAAACCGTTGGTCACAACAGATTTCTCACTAGATGTTAATTCTCATCAGCAATGTACAAATCCTCTTTTAGAGCTGATATGCTAATTTTGCGCAGCTCTTCATATCGCCAATCTAATTTTATGGTTTTGTGTCATCTCCTTCTCGCCTTCTATAATTTTTTTCTTGCTAAAGAGATCATACAAATGCCAATATTGATTGATAATTTTGCTTAATATTGATACCGAAAGTATGGGCATGGCGCTTCTTTTCATTTTATGACCCTGGTGTTTCTGCAATGGGGACATGTACCTTTTTCTGATTTATTGTTACCAACATCGAACATCTATCACAACACTTCTATGAGGTCTGTTTAGAGTTCCGATAATTGTTTGCAGGATTATAGGATAGTAATGAGACTGGAAGTACGATGAGAAGAAGTACGAAGTAAATGAGAAGGATGTATATCAAAGACAATCGGATACACATTCTTCCTCATTGTTTCGTGCATTCAAGACAATAATAAATTGCCCAGAAGAGGGATGATTTTAAATGCTCGTTGTTTCAGCATTCTCAGGCGTGTTGGGCTCTTTCGTCATTGGAGCTGATCTATAAATATTTTACATATTTCTTCACATTACCTCTGCATTTCTTGTTTGAGGGCTCGATTTCTTTTAAGGTGCAATCTTTTTTAGAAAACAAAGTCTAAAAGATACTAATATTGCTTCTTAAAGTTGCAGAAATTACTACTTTGAAAATAAAATGGTATTCCCTTAATTAAAGAACTCAGAAATGAAATGAGTTATAAATGGATTTATCGGGATTGCTGGTTTATAAGAATTAATTTAATATAATTAAATCATTATTAAAATATTTATAAATATAAATAAAAGCTTCATTGTATTATTTAAGGTTGCTTCCAAGATAGTTCTTGTTATTGATTGGATGAAATAATCGTTGTTCCTCTAAAATGGAGTAAATATTTCAAATGCACTTTTTATTAATGCTTTGTCATACTTGTTACTAAAAACAAAGTAGTTGCATGTCACTTACATTTTGAAATTCACCAGGATTTAAAATACATATATTCAATCCAAGTTATAGTTATAAATTTTTATAACGCAAATATTTTAAAAAATTATAATAAAAAAAAAATTAAAGTTACATCATCTTAATTTGTCATACTTGTTGAATGAATCTTTTTTATTTGAGGCATTTTTCAAAATTTATAATTGTTGTTTAGTTTTTTTTTCATGGAAAAGAAAGATTTGTTAATCAGCATACGTAGTTCATTTTCTTTATCTCAGTGATCATTTTATTTAGATTCGAAACTCTTAACCTGTTTAATGACACTAGTATGATGATATTTATACACTAAAAACCGTTTTAAAGAGTTTTCAAATGAAATGGTTTCTTATTATTTTTATATCTTTATGTTATTTGCTCTATATAAGATTATTATAAATAAATAAACTTAAAAGTTTTTGGGATTTTTAAAAATTTGGTTTAAATTATTTCATAACTTCCTCTTTATTTTCAAAGAATTACAACAAAATGTTACAAAAAAAATGAATTTTTGCCTTTTATACTAATCACATCAAGATCATGGTGCTCCCTTTAAGTATTCAAAATAGTTTATTATAATATAAGTTGTGGTACAGAATATATGGATTCAGAATTTTAATGTCTAAAATCTCTTGAAAAATTCTATTAAAATATTATTATATAAGAAGTAACGTAAGATTATGAAAAGAACTTACTGCATGTCATTTTTATACCAACTTGGCCCAGTTTGTCATAATCTTCCGCTCCAATGAAATAGCTCTCAATTCCAACACCTTTTTTGTCTGTACACACACACAACTACATATAAAAAAAAAATTCAGCTCAGTAAATTTTTTAATATTTCTTATAGAACTTGTTGAAATGTTTATAGATAGTAAAAGATTATCATAAGATAGGCACATCGTTTCTTCTACTTTAAATCTTGGAATTTCTTTATACGAGTCACATTTGAAACAAAAGATTTGGTTGGTTTAAAAAATGAATGAACAAATAGTAACAAAAAATGTATTAATGGTGTGTATATATCTTAGCCTAGTTTTATATAATCATCATTCACCTTTAAGCTGTCTTCTGGGAATTCACCCAATACAGCGTATTTTTCATTCACTCGTTAGTGAAATTCTATAAAGGTAGATACTTCACGGAGAAATTCTGCACCATAAACTTCTTTTTTGTGTTGGGCGGCCTGATGGCCAATCGGTTAGCGCTCTGGCCTTTGGTACCACAGGCTTCAGGTTCGAAACTTGGTGATGGCATGGATGTTTGTTAGTGGTTCGGAATCCACTTTAAACTGTAGGTCCGGTCTGTTTAGCCCTCGTGTGCACAAGATGACCCTAGAGCGACAAACCAAACCTTTTTTGTATTGAAAATACTTATCAGGACTATATTACAATTTCAAAGTAACCACTGTGAATACTGAATAAATAGTTGTTCACGTATCGTCTGCGTAAGCACGATTTGACGAATACTACTACACCACATCACTGTGCCTAGAACTGAGTTGCCTTATTAAATTTGGGAATGATGTGGGTGAAAAGTCTGATTGGACTCTGGGACGCACTACAGTCATATGAGATCGGGAGTATCTTATCTATGGTTTAAAGTGGATTTCAAACCCCTACAAGCATCCATGACACCGCCGGGACTCGAACCCGAAACCTGTGTCACCGAGCGCTAGACACTCGGCCATTCAGGCCCATTTGACCAATCCTGCCATTCAGAATTTCTATGCCCGACTCATGGCTCAATGGCAACGCGAGTCGCAGGTGAGCATTAGAGCTGACGTTTAGTTCTCTGACGGCTTCGTTGTAGACACTGTTTCCAGAAAACGAGGAAACTCTAAGGCGTTAGTAATGTTCAGCATCTTGTCTCATAAGTTGGTGGAAGTTTTCCGGGTTTTCTCCCATACGATACGCTAATGCGAGTAACCCCACTGCCCACCTTCTTCAGTGATATGGAGCCAAGTTAGAATTCTACCTACTGATGCACATCATAACAGAAGCTGCCCCCCTCCCCTCCTTCCATGAGAACACACTGGTTCATGGGCTTAGTCTAGACGTTGCTGTCGATCAAATGGGATAAGGAACAACATAATTACTATTTTTAAAAATGAGCCTCATATTTAAAGGGCAGCTTTGAATGCAAATAATCACACACATTTTAAATAAAGGTTTCAACAATAGGATTTCAAACATTGTCTATGCATTCAAAAGGAAACATTTGCTTTTTTACATAAGAACCATGTTTAAAGGATGTTGAAGCTTATCATTAACGATAATAGTGAAGGTTTCTTATAATGTACAGGCTGCCTCATTGAGGCGTTCATTTTACATAGGAATATTAGAGTAGACATCAATATATCCTCAAATAACTTATTTTTGAGATACAAGTAAAATTAAACAGGCAAACTTATCCTATATATATAAAGTTCAGCGATACAGTAATAACAATTAAATTGATTTGCTAAAAATTAATTGAAAATTTGAACCTTACTTACACATTTATGAGTAACATTCTATAGAAGCAGTAGTAATTCCTGATGACTTAATTTTATTCAGAAATTTTGCAATTCTTTTTCGTTATTTTTAAAAAAGATTTTAAACGATCCAGTTCAATTTTATTTGTATGGAAATGGATAAAATTATCAGTCTATATTTTTTTTTTTGCAGATTGATTGATTTTATTCTGATGTATAAATTCACTTTTTTTTCGTGCAATGAAAATTGATTACTAAAGAGATTTTAGACATTCAAAAAGTGCAATCAATTTTTCAATTCCTACTATTAGTTCACTATATATATCTTGTTCAAATTTTCAATCGTTAATAAAATTCTTTTTATTCATCCACTCAAGTTCAAATACATTTTTTTGAACTTGTAGTGGATGACACTTGTTGTTAATACAGTTTTTCAAATATGTTGTTGTTGCTTATCCCCTTGATTTAGAATCCTAAACCAAGCCCAGTAGATCATGCTGCATCAATAGATCGTAAACTGTCTCCCCCCTCATCAACAGTTGCCTCACAGAGGCACCAATACAATCGATGAGATGAGAGGGGAGACGCGATGGCCGAACAATGACAAAAGGGTATATGTCTTCTCGTCTCCATTGAAGGTCAAACTCTTAGTGTGGCCAGTCCTTAGTCTAGCTAAAGCCGTTTGAGCAGGTCTAGGACAGGAGCACTGCAAGGACATACCAGGATATTTAGCGGCGTACCATGCATGAATTGGTGGCGACCTCCAGCAGAGGTATTCACTCTGGCTAAAGTCATGGAATGAACCTCTGAAGCTAACAGATTGAAGAAGAAGCTTTGGGAAGTTCGCAACCTTCCTAGCGAGCAGATCAGCAATTTCATTTCCGTAGATGCCCACATGGGAGGGAATCCACTGCAAGCACACTGATCCGATCTGGTCCAAAACAGCTAGTTTAGAAACTATATCCTGCCCCAATTTGTCCAAGATGCTTGGCCAATCTTTCAAATACTGTATTGAGTTCTTACTATCAGTCAGAATCCAAACATCAGGTACTTTAAAGTCTAAAGCTAGGCTCAGAGCTTCGCTTATAACAGTTAATTCTGAGCGGAATACTGAGCTGTGGTCCGGGTTTCTAAAACGATATCTAAATTCTCCTGTACTTGTCTTCATAAAAATTCCGCTACCTGTTCTTCCAGAGTCAGATTTGCTTCCATCAGTGTAAATAAACCAGGGCCGAGGAGAAATATTATTCATGATCTCGAGAACCAACTGACGCAGCAACTCCGGGTGTTCTTCGTGTTTGATAAATTTCACTTTCAAGTCTTCATTAAAAGTTACATTACTAAGTACAGTAGTAGGTGTCAGTAGATTAAAGGAACACTGGGCTCGACTTCAATATCTGCCAATCCCTGCTTCCATATTAAACCCAAAGGGCTGTCATTTTTTAATCTTTGGTTATATTATTTTATTAAATATTATTTCATTAAATATTATTTATTAAATATTATTAGATACATGCAACTTAAATCTAAAAAAAAAAAACTAAAATTAATTAATTATAGTTTGTTTTTTAGATTTAAGTTGCATGTATCTAATGATAGATGGCGCCAGATGTAAGAGGAAAATTTCAACTTTATTTGTAAAGGACTTTTCTGAAATATACTGAAAAAATAGGAATTGACTTAAAAAAACTTTTTTTTTATATACTTGTTTTATGTAATATTAAACTGAATTTAACTTTTGTAGAATAATTAAGATTATAAAGTTGCTACTATGACAGATGATTCCTGAAATAGGTAATTAAGTAAGTTCGAACGGAATTGAATTACCGCTTTGTGTCACATTGTCTGGAGGAGAAGGTTCCGTCGAGATCACATTGCAATTTTTCCAACCCAGATATCTCCACTCCTTTGAGATGAAAAAAGTAGAGAAGGGATTGAATCCTTTGGAGTTCTTTTTCACATGCTTTTTGAATATCTTTTTCCGTGATCTCTTTCTTATCTGAAATATTAACGTTTCCCGTATTAGAATTGATCAGATTACATGGGGTTTATTACATAATAGTTTGTTTCTCAAAGCAAAAATGTTGTATATTTTCAGTAGTATAATTATTTTACTTAATGTATATTCATTTGTTATAATTTGCCAATGTTAATTGAGATTCATCTGTAAAAATTCATACTATGAGCACATAATCATTTTCATTAGATTACTGGGAAGTGGAAGTAGTTTTTACACTGCATAGATGGAAAAGTACTTGTGCTATGTTTTCCAACGGAAAACAGGGAACAATGAATGAACAGCAACATCACAATCAAGAAATTTATAAAACTTGGATTGCGGTTATTTATACAATGAGAAACTTATTTGAAGGCATCAGTGTTTTTTCAAGGCTAACATTGCTAAGAGGGGCCTACACTTATTAGCCAGATGGTTTAATGTTTTGCTGTTTAATGTGTATCCGTATACATATGGCATATGTTTCTCATGTGTTAATTTGTAACAAAAATGTTAATAGAGTGGGGAATTTGAATGCAAAAAGGCAAATTTGGAGTGCAAAACCTGTATACGAATAGCTAATAAGTATAAATAAGTAATTTCATACAAAACTTCAGAAATATCCAAACAATAAAATATTTTCATAAATTATGCATATTAATCACTAGATGTTTTTACATTAACTAAACAAGTGGATTCCTTATCAGACTGTAATTTTCTCTGGAATATTTCATTATTAAACTATTAAATATCCTTATTACTTTTTTTGCTATTTTCTATTTCTTTTGACATAACAAACAAATGTAACAGGACAAATGCTGATGCTCCGAAAATCCCCAAGAGAAACATGGCATATTGTTCTTGACTATTTCTTGATTGTGGCAAAAGTCACAACCTCGACTCATCAATCAAAAGACAATTTTAAAAAAATCCCGATTCATATCTATAATGTAATAAACAATAAAAAATATTTTTCAATTTCTAGCTGAAATGGCCCCAGTTATTGGTACCCAGTTTCCTCTCTATAAATGTAAAACTTTAAATGCTTACAGCATGGCAACTTGCTAATGTAATGCGATTTGACAACTCTTCCTTCTACTTGTCCAGTAACAGGATGAGCGCAAAAGCAGATGTCTTTGATGCATTGGATTTGATCAAAATTTCCAGTAGCAGAACAGTGCTCTTGACGGTGAATATTGAAAGTAAGAGGATTCTTTATTTTCAAGTTTTCTAGGTAACGGGGAACACCCTATAAAAGAAATACCAAATTTGAAATCATGAATATTATTTAAATTGCCAGATATATATTTTGTAAATTAGGTTGGAATGACCTTGTGGATAGCATGTTGGAATTCCGAATTGGGAAAAGCTCGATTCCGACTCGACATAATAAGTCGAACTAAAAGCTTTCGTATCTGTATGGGCACTTTAAATATGTAGTCCAAAAGTTCGCCCATTGTTCTCAAGAGAGGAGGAAGGCGCAAATCCCCTGTTCCCACCCCTGAGGGTGTTTATTCCAAATTGCTGTGACGAAATGTTGATGCAGTGTTTCAGATTACCCATGGTGGTGCACCATGTAATGCCGATTCTGCTATATAACTGCTGTTATAGTATCAAATGGCTTCTGGTTAAAATGCTCAGCATTAAAAAACAACAATCTTGACGACTAAGTTTTTTATTAATTAATCCCGATAGAAAATGTTAGTAAATCCCGATAGAAAATGCTTTAGCCTTCGGATGTGATTCAGAATTGATGTATTTTTTCACAATGCATTAATTTATTTTTTGAGACGTCTTGATTTCTTTTTATTTTAGAAAAATGTAATTTATAAAACAAAATTTTATAAAGCATTAAATATTAAGACTCAATGAATCTAGACTAAAAGGGACTGTTTATCTTCCATTGAATTTTATTTATTAAACTATACTATTATAATACTAGTAGCATTTAATCAAATTTAATATGATTCCTCTCTTGTAATACTTTATATCCTGTTTTGCTAAGCAAGGTTTTGAAAGGCATTTTAAAAATCAATTAATACTTTACGTTACAGTTTTGTTTACATCGTTTTCAATTAAAATTACTTAGTTTTTAACCTTTGGAATAATGCTTGAAAAAAAATGGGTAACAAACAAAAATGTAACTATTTGATGATCGTTATGATTCATCATCAGAGTACATTCTGCACTTTCTGATATTAATTTCAATTTCAATTTAAAAACTAATTTTTTATCTACACATATATATTAATTAAATATTTTTTATAAACCTAAAATAAAAAAAAAGAAGAAGAATTGATGTATTTTTCACAATGCACTAATTTATTTTTTGAGACGTCTCGATTTTTTTTTATTTCAGAAAAAAATGTAATTTACAAAACACAAATTTTATAAGACATTAAATATTAAGACTCAACGAATCTAGACTAAAAGGGACTGTTTATCTTTCATTGAATTTCATTTATTAAACTATTTACTATAGCTTAGATTCAAATTTTGAAGCTTTGCGGTTTTTCAAAAACAGCAAAGCATCAAACAGATTAAAAAGAAACAACATGATTAAAGAAATATTTTTACCACATGTCATGCTTTTCGTATGAGGTGCTGCTTGTCCAAATATTTTGTTCCCTTGTTTATCATAACAAAGGACCCTATGTATAACAAAATACAAAAAATGTACATGAATAACAGATATTCTTTTAAATAATTGAATTACAGAAACCAAATAGAAATTATTGTAAATAGAAAACTAAGAAAAAAAAAAAACTAGTTTTAAAATTTAAAAATTAATGTATCCATTAATTCAAAAGAAAAGTAGACAACGAATGATGAGAAATATTGATTTAAATTATATTATCTATTTTGCCTGAAAGCTGTTGAATGTGAACTTACTTTTGTTTTTTTTTTCTTCTTTGCGTTGCTTTAAATGTTCCATCTTCATCACATTCAGGAATCCAAAGGTTGTCTGCATAGTTTTCTTCGCCGCTTTTCGATTTTATAGTTTTTCGGAGGAGCAAACATGGTGGCATAGAATCGGTTACTAAATTGATGATTTTAAAAGGAAGTATTAAAATAAGTCGTAGAAGTAGAGAGATGAATTTAAACAAAATAGGTCAGAACTTCTTTTTTTTTCTCTTAAATGCAGGATTAACAACAAACAAAAGGGTGGAGTTTGATAAGGCGTTATCACTTTAATATATTATCATCGATAAAAGCCTATTTTACATCGTATTATAAAATGTTTCCTTTTCCTATTTTTTTATTTATTAGTTTATGTTATGTTTACTTTTATTTTAAAATTGATCCTCTGCCCATGGAAAAAAAAAAAGATAAGGATCCTTAAATATTTTTTTTTTTATTTTGAAATTACATATTTTCTTCTTTTTTTTTTTTTTTATTACTCAAGCAATGGTTTTTGTTTCATTCAGATATCCAAAATTGATAAGATTACATGGAAAGGTTAAGATAACCAAAATTTCCTTAAAAATACAGTTAACACGCGTTAAATCCTTGTAAAATATAGCAGTTTAATGATTTTTTTGTGAATTAAATATACAGTTGACTCTCGTTAAATCGCCACATATTATGGTAAATCATAAGATTGGTGATTTATAGAAAAAAAAAGAGGTCTTAACGTTATTGTAATTTATTTTCCTAAAATACTTTTTGTATTAAAAAATTTTCTAACTCATTTAATAATTAATGCTGATCCTCGCTTTATGCTTTTCAACAACGCTATTATGAAAATAAACTGTTTAATTAAATTATTACATAGTTATTGTTCGAGTATGATGTTTTTTTTGTAGTAAATATACAATTAACTCTCGTTAAATTACCTCCTATTATGGTAAATGTGGTGGTAAAAACTAGAGTTAATTGGTAAAACCATAAAAGGTGTTTTACTGAGAGTGGAATATAAATTATTTTCCTGATATAAAATCTGTATTACATTTTTCTAACACAAGTAATAAATAACGCTAATAATCAGTTCATGCTTTTCAGCAATGTAAGTGTGAAATTATGTAGTTAATTTAAATTTCATATACAATTTCTTTGATATGAAGCTTAGAAAATTTGAATGCACAAAATTTTAACATCTGATCTTCTATCTTTGAAAAATTGTGACTAGAACAAATTTCGCCTGTAATAATAATAATAATAATAATAATAAATCGTTACGAATTTTGCATCTAGTTGAATACTGCTAGTTTAAACGAGATTTTAAATGAGTTATTTCAATTCAGGAAGTCGCTAATGTAAAATGATTTGGTTGTCCTGACTGACAGACTACTTGAATTTCAATTACCTGGAGAGCATTTTCCTTGGATACACTTGAGACCAGCTTTACATTCAGGTACCTTGATATCACGTAAAGATCCTGGCACAGGTGCAATGCATTTTTCATTTTCGTCTAAAAGAAATCAAACGTACAAAAAAAAAGATTACTTTGATAGATAATCCTACATTTTTGTATTAGATTTCATTTCTTATATTGAAAAACCTTTTGTCTTTTAATATTTTAATAATTTAAATTAGTAATGATGCACGTAATTATTTAAGTGCTCCTGTATTTTATGTTTGGATGGTATAATTTGCAATATATGAGTATATTTCAGTAATAAATAGCGAATTTTGTTTTATTCATTACAGCATTTGGGCTCATAGATTCTGCTCAAGTTTGTTCTTAATTATGATTCCAAACATTCTGTTTACCCAATTCTTGTTACAATGGTAATTACGCAGCAGGTGTGCAGAAGGGCATAGGTTCGATTTCGTTGGTTTGATTTCGTTTCGTAGGTTCGATGGTTGGTCTATGGTTAGATCACCATAGAGTCTTCTAATTTTTGAAAGCAGTGACTAACTACAATGGATGCTGTAGTTAGTCACTGTTTTAAAATTAGAAGACTCTTATGGTGGTTTAGACATCGTGTATAAGCACGTCTCTCTTCGTCAGTCAGGCTGCATGGTGGAGCTTTTTCTGGTTATACTCCATTACGACACGCAAATCTCAAAAAACGTAACGCAAATCTCTACCCTAAAAGGCAACATTCTTCATCACCCATTGGTGGCTTGTACTTGGTATACATGAATAAAACATAAGTAGGACTCAAGAACATAGGACTAAAAAAAAAAAATTGCTACTTAAACACCTGTGGAATTAAAGGGCATTAGTGTTTCACGCATTTACTGGATATATCACTTAAATGCTCTAATTTTGGAAAATTAATCAGAAGAATCTCTTAATAATGGGAAAAAGGATGAATGATGGGAAATCTCAAAAATCGTTCTGTAGAAGAATATGAATACCCTTTATGTTTGTTTTCAGAAATTAGCGTGAATGTTTTTGTATTCTTAATTTGCGTAGGCATTAATTTTAATTTTAATTCAGTTCTAAAAATTAAAAACAACTTTGAAAGAAAGAAATTTAAAAGAAATTTTTATCAAGGAATTTTTATTGATTATTTATCAATAACTTACTTGTTTATTCAATAAGAGTAAACATTCCTTAAATAACTAATACTTTAAACTCTTATAAGAAATGAAATCGATGATAAAGTCTTAAGAGTCAAATACTTACGCACACTTTTTATTTTCATTTTAAAACATCCACAAAAGCATTAAAACATGTATAAAAATAAAAATCCAAAATGCATTTTTGTTTTTAGATTTTCCTTCTAAGTACAGATTAATCTAACGATTTAATAAAAGTTTAAAAAAAAAAAAAATATGTCACTAGAAATAATTAATTTTCAAAAATGTACTTGAAATAAGTTTTGCAGTATATATATATATATATATATATATATGAATTCAGAAAACAAGTACAAAATTTCAGATTAATTCAGATACGTACAAAATTTCAGTTTAATAATTATCTTCCGATTTCACTTTTTAGGTTTTAAATATACAAAACTAACTGAAAATTATGTAAACTTTTTATTTTCAGTGAATTTTATATTTTCAAATAATAATAATAACAACTGAAAAGTGAAAATGTACACAATTTTTTGCTAATTTTGCCTATTTAGACCTCAAAGTGAAACTGGAAAGATATTTACTGATTATTCTAAAATTTTGCGGACTAGTAGATAGATACAAAGTTTCTTATAAATTCTTTGAACTCTTTCACGCAAACGGGAATGAAAATTGTGAAATTAAAAAAAAAAAGTCACTGAAAATTGAAAGTTTACATAATTTCCAGTTACTTCCGCATATTTAGAATCAAAGTGGAACTGGAAGATATCTATTGATTAATTTGTTCCTCAACTTTTCCGTATTAGCTGTTAAAGAACATAAACAAAAAATTTTCTTTTTACTTTCGTATATATATATATATATATATATATATATATAAATATAATAATATATACGAAAAATAAAAGAAATATATATATATATATATATATATATAGAGAGAGAGAGAGAGAGAGAGAAAATGATGGATGCAAATAAATGTAATGATGCTCATTCTAAGCTATTGCAATCCGTATAGTTAGGCTTTTTCTTCTAAAGATATTCAAGTTATAAATTTGTTTGCTAACTTATCATTTGTGGTATTAAGCACTTTATAGAAGAAAGAAAAATAATATCTGATAACATATTGCGTCATCTTATTATTAGATATTTTGTGGTAGTTTCACTTTAGATTTCATTTGAAACAGAAAGTCAATTTGAATTGCATGGCAGTACTTTATCGTTATATATTTATTTCTTTTGTTTGTATTTACAATATTTAAAACCTTTTTGATTTATATCAGGTGTAATTTTTTTATATAATATTATTTTGAATAACAATTTATTTCAATTTTAGAAAATCAGGTTTTTTTATATGGCGTCTTTGACATTTTATATTATGTTAGAAAGTGAAAGATGAATATTCTAAAAGTAAAAATGAAAAATAAATATCCTACTTTGTAGGTGATAAGAATTCTTTCCTCCATTTAGTATGGGAAAGATATATTTTATCTCACTGACATACACGATTAAAGATAATTTATTGGTATTATTGAATTGAATGATATCTATTTAAATTAAGTGAATCACGTAACAAAAAGCAAACTATGATTCCTCAAAAGACGAATTTGTATGTGTGATGTTATATATTAAAAAATACAAGTAACTGACCTAAAAATAGATTACATAAGAAATGATCAAAATTGTAAATAAATCTTGATTTAAAAAAAAAAAACATTCAGTAAATCATAAAATATAATTTCTCTTTAAAACTTTTGTATGAAACAGTATTTACAGTGCATTTTTTTTGTATTTACAGTGTGAAACATACTTAATTTTCAATAATTTTTGTTGAATAAAGTAAGATTTACAGATAAAAATAAAATTTGATGTGTCTTTCCAAGGAACAAGACCAGTGCCTTTACTATGCGAGTGACCGATGATTTATTATTATTTATTTTATAGAGTTGAATTTTTTTAACTACACAGTAAAATATTTCGATGATTATTTCATTGAATTTAAAAATTAATTGCATTTTTAATATAAAAAATTCATAAAATTTTCTCCTAGAATTAAAAATTAATTATATCTTTTAAAAATCATAAAATAAGAGAAAAATATCAAGAATTTTATTTTGTTATATAGAGTCATTCGCATGTTTTACTCAGCTTAAATTTAAACTTGAAAAACATCAATAAATATTTTTATGCATCTTATATGACTTATATGAGAATAAGTTGGATGTAGCTTAATTTTTTATGACAATGACATATTTTTATAACTTTTTTTTTTTCATAATAAATATTTTTTTGAGAGTGAAATATCTATCAAATTAATGAATATAAAACAGCCCACTAGCTACAAATATTGACAAAAAAAAAAATTGTGGAAAAAATATTGATCAAAGAAAATTGTGGAAAAAAATTAAAAAAGGAATTCTAAATGAATATTCTAAATGAATTCTAAATGAATATTCTAAATGAATTCTAAATGAATATTCTAATTCTAAATGAATATTCTAAATGAATATTCTAAATGAATTCTAAGTGAAAAATGAATTCTGAAGTTTAATAATGCAGAATAGCTTAAAAATAATGTGTAATTTTGAAGTTAAAAAGAATATGTTTAAAGTGCTAACAGGATTTGAAAATACATTTGTGAGTTAAAGAATTTTTTTATAAAATAATAATGTTTCATTCCTTTGTTTACAAAAAATTAAGTATATATTATCATTTTGTTGGTTATTTATCAATAGCTTTAATTTTAATTGCTTTTCAGTATATGATATTTCAAACTCACAATAAAAATAATAGCTTGTAAGATACGAGTTACTTCAAATTATTTTTTATGCAAGAAGAAATTTAATACATTCTTTACTTTCAAAGAATAGCTTACAAGTCTGAAAATTTTTTGCTTTTCATTTGTTTAATAATTAGTAATTACTATAAAAGTGATATAAATTAATTGATTTAATTATTTACTTCGAATGAACAATAATTAAGAAAAATATAATTTTATCATTGCAACTTGAAGAACAACAAAATTTCTTTTTCTTGTATTTTATTGTAGGGATATGAAAAGTTAAATCAAGTAAAAAAAAGTAATAATTATAAATTATACAGATTTACGATATCCTAGTTATCCTATGTTAGTATAATTACGATAGACAATTTTATATAAAATTATTCAGTGAAAATCATTACACAAATGTGAATAATATATCAATAGTAATAAAAAATCAAATAATAAATAATAAATAAATCAATAATAAATCAAATAGTAATAAAATTTTGAAAAACATCTGTCAGTGGGTTGTTGATTTTAGTTGATGATGCTCAGGCCTTATTTCCAATACGCGAGCTGAGAATATCCATTTAGCATCCAATGTGAGAGACTTGGAGCATTTCCAGGATGTTTATCCGAAAAAGCTCCAGGCAAGGAAGTATATGGGATGTACTAAGGAGCCACTTTGAGACGGAAGAAATTTCTTAGGATCGTCAAACATTTTACAAGGTTTTAATCACATATCAAGAAGGACTACGAAATTCAAGTCTTTCAAATTTTTTAGATCTTCAACCATATGAGCGGCAGATCACTGATTATCATTTAATTTATAGAGTTGAATTTTTTTTTTTTTTTACTACACAGTAAAATATTTCTGTGTAGTAAAAAAAAAAAAGCTCTGGTACCACAGGTTTCGGGTTCGAGTCCCGGCGGTGCCATGGGTGTTTGTAGTGGTTCGGAATCCACTTTAAGCCGTAGGTCCCGGTTTCAAATGGCTGTTGAGCGTTGAGCGTAGAGCTGACAACCCTACCCCGTAAAAAGAAAAATATGTCTCGTCTCGAAATCTACCAGTAGGTAGACGGTCTTGGCCCACATTGGGCTGTTGCGCCAATGATGATGATAATGATGATGATGATGAGTAAAAAAAAATCATTTAAATGTCTTTTGGATGACCTTTTCTGAGTGGAATGTCTGTCAATAATCCCATAAATGAATCTATTGAAGATATAATGTACATAAATATATTTTTCCAGCAGAACTATTTGGAGAAGGACCAAAGGGCTAAATTTCCTATTTATAAAAGTGAAACGAAAATTATAACAAATTTGTGAGATAAGACCAGGGATCTAGCTTTATAAAGAAGATTTAGAAGTATTTTCGTTTTTAAATTTTATTTTATTCAACGTTACTAGTAATTTGGTATATATATACAAGTTTGTAGTATCTGTTAAATCATTTACCCGGAATCGAAATTTAAATTATATATCACAGAAATTTCTTTTATGACAGTTCTTTATTCACGATCTTTAGTTATATGATTTTTGAACAAACAATCCCTTTACTTACTTAAGGTTATCACACAAGCACTGCAGCATCCACAATAGGTGGCATTCGGTACAATACGTCCTTTGAAACACTCTGTGAGGGGTTCACATACTACACTGTTGCAAAACTCCTTCGAGCAACGAAGTCTTTCCTGAAGAGAAATACACAGCGCATTCTGCAGAATAATTCCGAAAGAACTTAATAGCACTACAGTCCTAAACGACATCATTTTCACACAGTTTCTTTCTGTTTCTATCGCATAATTGTCATTCAATACTGATATCGCTCTTATCGCCTTATCATACTTTCTTTTTTAAAATGCTTTTGTTGTTCGATATACCTGTGTTTAGGTTGATTTATGAATAAATATTGATAATATGCGTCAGATTTATTGATTTTTCGGCCATTAGGTATTTGGTTTCGACCATTGGGTTTTTTAGGTATTGGGTGCAGTGTTAAAAAAGGTTATATTGCGTTATGTTATTAATTATAATGCATATTAACATAACATAATACATAATAACATACATATACTATTATATACCTAGTAACATAATACGTATTAAATTATGTATTATGTTATTAGGTATGTTTTTATTACTCTTTTATGGCAGATGAAAAAAAATTCTTCCTTTATTAAAAATAACTATGAAAATTATATTGACGTAATTTTTAAAACTAAAATTATAAAAAAAAGTTTATGGTATCAAATATAAGTATAAGGAATGTTGAGAAACTAGTGGAGTATCACAAAATAGAAGGAAATATCTTTTTTACTTTAGCAAAATTGTTCAAATCAGTTTTACATTTGTGACAAAAATTACTTTCTGCAAACGAAGCAAATCTTCATGAAAATTATTTTTCCATATAAAGACATCGATCAATATTAATAAGATAAATTGCATGAGAACTTTTCAAAAAGGAATTTTTTAACAGTATAAGTTTTTATATTTTTTTTATAATATTTTGGAGAAGTAGAATTTTTAAGCAATAGGACATTAAAGCCCCATTTTTTAAAAAAATTTCTTATGTAAATTTAAAAAATTGGAAAATATCTAGTGTGTTATTTGAAATTAATGCTGAAATTAAAGCAGAATTGTAACTACAGCGAAGGCAATAATTCAGCAAAATGGAGCACTAGGATCGAATATTATTAATCCTATATTACATTAATTGAATAAAAGAAAAAAATAAATTTTTTGAGATTGAAATTATATTTTATGAAAAAAAAAGCACAGAGAAAGTATTTAATAAAAGTCATTTCTTGTCAAATTATGAGTTTAGGGTCAGGTTAAATATTTTAACCAGTTTTTAAATTACTTGAGTAAGTATAGCATATAATATAAATTAAAACTTAACGATCAATAAATATGTAGTGACAACATTTGAACTTCACTTTAGATAAGTGAAGTTCAAATGTTGATAACTTTATAAAAAGAATATCACTTAATTTTCCAATATTTTTTTACTTAAAATTTTCCAATTTTATTCCCCTGTAGAGGAAAGTAATTGGCGAGTGAACTAGTCCTTTTTTTTTTACTGTCGTACGTTTGGTTTGGTTTGTCGCTCTACTGTCATCTTGTGCACATTTTAGGCTAATTAGACCAGGGACTACAGTTTAATGTCGATTCCAAACCACTGAAAAACATCAACACCACCGCTAGAATTCGAACCTGAAGCACCAAAGGTCAGAGCGCTAGCCGATTGGTCATCACGCTGCGACTATCCTACGTGAGAAATTCTTTTTTTTTCTCTCCTTATCCCATTTGGTAGGCAGCAACATCTAAATCAATTCCAAGAACACATGTGGTCTCATGGAAGGAGGGAGATGAGGGGCAGCTTCTGTTGTGATGGAGCACATGTAGGTAGAAGTCTGACTTGTCGCTATGTCGTTGAAAAATTAGGGCAATGGGGGACTACTCCACAGTTGCGTATCAAATGGGAGAAAACCCAGAAAAACTCCCACCAGGTAGTCCGACTAACAAGACAAGATGCTGAACATCACAAACGCCATCGAGTCTCCTCGTTTTGATTACCCAACCTGCACATTACAATAGTAATTCAGCAGTTGGAAACATAAAGTTTATGATTGTAACAATAAACAATTAATTTCTTTAGAATAAAACTATTTGATATCAGTTTGTTGAATTTCCTGTGAAATTCTTGTTTTTGCTCATAAACATGATGTTTGCAACTCTACGTTGCTACATGTAATATTTTTTAGTACATTATATCATTTACTGAAGTATGTAGCATGTAAGTACCGTCATTTTCTGAAGTATGTATTTGTTGAATTAAGAATCAACTTAATAAGGATGTTTGATAAATGCTTTTGATTATTTACGCCCTACATAGAAATTCAAATTAATCATCAGTAGTTAAGAAATATACTAAAAGTTAACTGAATAACTACAGATTCCATTACCTAATAGGTCAATGATTTGTTTGGGAGAAATATTCTTCCATCAATGTCTATTTATATATTTACCATTCTGATTTAGTGTTGAATTCTAATTGATTTAAAGAAGTAATTTTAAATGAAAGATGTTTACAAAGCGTTTGACATTGAATAAAAATTAAAAATTAGATCTATTATTAGCTTCCCAATTTCTTTTTAAATCATATTGCTTTTGCTTCTAATTTAACTTATTAGTTTGAAAGATTAGAATCTGAAGATTATGCTTAGAAACTTTTTAACATTTAATCCAAGGAACAGAAACCGGCAGAGAAGCTTTAAAAAACCTTTTAGGGTATTCATGTGCATTAAGCAACCCACTGATTCTGCATGAAACTGTATCTGCAAAATTCTGTAAAACACAGCTAGAAGAAGGAAATAGAAGATTGTTTTAGGATTCAACATCCTTCAAAAGTCTCGCGTGGTTGTTTAAGTTACTAGACAAATATTATTAACTAGTAATATTTAGTTTATTTAATTAAAAGTTACAATGAATTAACTATCTCTAATAATTAAAATCGATTTTAGTCAAAAGTTATGTTGTTAAAATAAGATCTAGACATCTTCTGAAGAGTGTTATGTGTTTTGAATTCTCTTGTTTGATTTAAGAATGACTTATTTAAATGAAAAAAATATTTTGGGACCATACAGCTAATGAGAATAAATACATTCAGGATTTATTTAATCTTCCATTTAAACACCATTTGAATAGTATTTAGTTGAGGTTTGTTTTTGTTTTGTTTTTTACGTTTTTTCAATCAATTATTCCGCTATTCACTATGTCCTTATAATCATAAAAATTACATAGATGGTATCACATAAATAAATTGTATCATACCATTAAAACCCACTAAAAATCAAATAGTTTTACATTAAATAACAAAAATGTTACTTTATTAATCAACGTGAATTAATATTCGGTTTTGCTTCAAACTTATTATATTAGTTTAAAAGTTAACGAATCAGCAAATAAGGTTAATAATCTATTAGTTATATTCAAAAATATTTTTTAAAAAAATACTGTCTTTAGTATTTAAAATGAGGATTGAGTTATTTCGATAATTTTCTTTTAAGTATAAGAGGAAAAAATTAGATTTTTTTTTTTCCCCTCATATTTTATTTGAGAGGAAATCTGAATATTTTGATTCACTTTCCAACGATTCCCTTTCAACTAATCTGGTTCCTATGAAGTACGTAAAAACCTCGACGACTTGCGTAGAATTGATTTTGAGCAGTGCGCAGTTGAGTTCTGCGCCTTCTCCCACTTGTTTACGTCATTGTGACACTTTCGTGCGGTTTCACTGCTGGGCACCTCTGCATTGGAAGAACACACCTTTCCAGTTATTCTCATTCAGTTTTAAAAGCTTCAGAAAGGTTAGTTGGTTTTCAATTGTTATTCTTAGATGATATTCTATTGTTTAACAACTTTTTGACAACTGCAATGCGGTCTGATGAAACTGCGTAGTAGTACTCAGGTAGGAAAAGGTTTGTCATAACTAGTATTCAATATGGGCTGATAAGGTTACGTCTATACTTCAACGATCCAATAAGATAGTTCACTAAATGTATATCCTCGTTTTTTTAGGAACAATATTACTCAGATTAATAATATCTTAGTTCCATAGCTATGAAATGGCTTTTTTTAAGTACTGTCTTTTTTTTTATAATGTTATTTTATATATATATAATTTTTTTTTTTTTTTTTTTTTTTAATTTCAGATTAAATCATGATACGCAGTATTTTCTTTCTAACTGTTTTGGCTTTACTTTCCCCAGCTATCTTGCTGACTCCAGTATCGGATGGTAAGTTAGACCTTTAAAAATTTAGAAAAAAAGTTGTTATCCACAAAAAAGGCTTAAAAAAAAAAAAAAGACTTTTCAAAGTCTTTCAAGACTTTTCAAAAGACTTCAAAAATTTAGTAAAACGTATCTTATTAAAGTAATAAGTTAAGTACTTTAATAAGATACGTTTTACTAAATTTTTTGAAGTCTTTTAAACGTACCTTAAAAACTTTTTGAAGTACCTGTAAAACGTACCTTATATTTTAGGAAAGAAAGAGAAAATATGTGTTGAGTTTTGAACTCTTACAGTTCTTAGGGATTCTACATTAAAATTCTAAATCAATCAGTTTTAAATATAACTTCTTTTTTCTTCTTTTTATACTTGTTCTTTATGTCTTTTAAAATCGATAATATTTTCATAAATTAGAAGTTTTAAGCGATTGGACATTAAAGCCACAATTTTGAAATCTTTCTGTTGTAAGTTTAAAATATTGGAAAATATCTAGTGTGTTTTTTTGAAATTAATGCTGAAATTAAAAGTACCTTTTATTAAAGTACTTAAGTTATTAAAGTACCTGTAAGACGTACCTTATATTTTAGGAAAGAAGTTGAGTTTTGAAGTCTTATAGTTCTTCGGGATTCTAAATTCAAATTCTAAATCAATCAGCTTTAAATATAACTTCTTTTTTTCTTTTTTTTTATACTTGTGCTTTTATATTTTATTTTTCAGAATTCCGATGTTTAAAAATAATAATTTACTATGTTTAAAACCAATAAGATTGAAACCAGTAGTATTTAAATATATTTTATCTTCACATATCAGAATATTTCTATTAAACAAATTGCATAAAATATTTTGTGTTTTATTTCTAACATTTATTGTCAACTGTTTTCTTTTCAGCATTTAAACTAAAAGATAATCCATAAAAATATTAACACAGAATTCAATTCCATAATAATTGATGTACAATAATGTTATTATATATGAGATTTTCTCATGCTATTTTATCAGAATTAGTATTCATAATGTTAATGTTTTTTCCACGTGCTCTTTCCTAAATAATAATTTACTAACTTTTATTTTCGATAAGAACTGTGTGTTTTTCAAATGATCAGAAAATATTGTAACAAATAAAAAGTAATAAATGAATAAGAAATAAACTAAATTTCCCAATATAGTTGTATGTTACCTTACAGATTTATATTTCCTGTTAATGTTTTAACTATAACATATTTTTCATATTCATTCCTTAAAAAATATAAACATATCATTTCAATAACGAAATAGTTAGTAATCCTGAATTCTTATCGTTAATGAATCTTAAAATGAACCACTTAAATTGCTATTTTTTCTGGAATCCTTCTAAAAAAAATTTAGACATACTTTAATGTTAATAAAATTTTGAAAAAGGCAAGCATTTTTGTATGTATGTAATATAACTTACCGAATATATCTTAAATTATAAAAAATATTTTTTCATGCAGTTTTTTGAGGTTAAAATTCAATTTTGATAAGCATCATAAGGTAAAAAAAAATTGAGAAAAATTTATAACTGATTTACCGATACTCTTTTGAGGATTTCAACTGATTTTTCCGAACTTAATCACTAGTACTTTTGAAATTTCTTTACGTTTCAATTTCAAAATGAATAAATTTATTTTAGAAATCTTTTTTAATTATTTAAAAAAACTAGGATCTAGTTATTTTTTAATGTCAAAAGCTGAAGGAGTCCCTAAACCTACTTTGATTCTATTTTTCTTAATGTTTAAAGTTGTTATGACAAAAGATGTTTTTAAAAATGATACGAAGTTAATTTAAACCAGTAAAATTACTGCTTTGATTGACAGAATTTTTCTGAAATATTAATATTCTGCTGTGTTTCTTATTTAAAAAACGAAATACAATTATATATAAAATATTGATTACAGAATGAGATTTTTCTAATATAATTCAAAAGCTAAAAATGAGAAAGTAGTTTGGGTCATAACGATAATTTATTATAATAATTAAAATATATGTATGAAGATTTTAAATTTATGAATAAAAATTCAAGCTTTTGAATAGTTTACTTTAATAAGAATGCTCATCTACAGAATAGATAAAAAAAACAAGTAATATATAAAAAAATTTTAAGTCAATTCCTACTTTTTTTTCACTATATTGCAAAAAAGTCCTTTACAAATAAAATTGAAATTTTCCTCTTACATCTGGCACCATCTATTATAAGATACATGCAACTTAAATCTAAAAATATAGTTAATTAATTAAATTTAATTAATGAGTTAATATTTGAAAATCTTTATTAACCTCAAGTGTCATCACTACAAGTTCAAAAAAATTGTATTTGAACTAGAGTCGATGAATAAAAAGTATTTTATTGACGATTGAAAATTTGACCAAGATATATATAGGAGAATGTAAACTAATAGTAGGAATTGAATAATTCTTTCTTTTATGATATCTAAGGTTCGTGGTATTTTTAAGTACACATAAAGAAAGAGCATTGAAGGAGTAGAAGAGAAACATTTTACTACTAGTTTGCATTTCTATGTTTACTGATTTATCTTTACTTTCAGGGGAAGAAACGGATCAAGAAGTAAGTATTACCTTTCTAATTTTTTTTTTAGTGCACTAAATATGAAATTCATAAACAAGTCCATGTTTTGAAATGCTTACTAATTTCTCCTTAATATGATTAAAAGTATATTAAGAGTATAATTCTTAATCTAGATTTTCTGTATTGAATTAAAATATATTTACGCATTGAAGTCATTTTTAGAGTTTATGTATATAGTTTTTATACTTTTTACACATTGAGATTCAAAGATGTTATTAGGATCTATTTTCACAATGTATTTAATGGAAATTCCCAATCTGTTATGAGAAAGCCTCAATTATGTGCATAAGGTCATAAAAGCATGTAAGAAATATTCCAAGTAGCATTATTTATAATGAAAGAAACCACAAATGCGTAAATTAGGATATTGAAAATTTTTGTATTATTTTTATCTAATTTATGCACAAATTTAAAACAAAATTAGTTTAAGAGAAATATGAAATGTTTAAACTTGAATTCATCAAGATTTAAATTTTATCAAATTAATTCATCAAGAATTCATTTAGATTTCAATGTGTTAATTATATAATAATGGAAAAAATTTGAATGCATACACGATTTTTACAAAGTAGTAATATCATTCGCAACAATGCTAAATAATGATTGTTTTTAAAAATAACATCGCGCATTTTACATATATTTTAAAACAATATTGCAAAACAATTTTTTGGGTCAAAAAGTTATAGCTAGAGTTTTCACGTAATGCATATTGGTAGTAATAAATCCGATAACATTACAATAAATCTAATTTTTTTTTTTTTTTAATTTTTTATATTTCTGTCAAACAACTTGATCTTTAAAAGACCCTTTGAAAAGATTTCTTTAATGGTTTGAATCTTTTGAATCTGGTATTGCTGTTTTCAGTTGTATTATTTTTTAAACTTATAAAAAACATGCCTTAAGAAATTCAACCTACAAGCCTTTAATAGGATTTAAACCGGAACTTTAAGAATCTCCTGTATTAATGTTGCTGTCATTTACCAACATCTGAAACTAAGAATCTTGAGAAAAATAGTATTCAGAAAAGATTAGAAAATAAGGTTTTGAGAAGATGAGAAAATAAGATTCTGAAAAGATTAGAAAATAAGATTCTGAAAAGATTAGAAAATAAGATTTTGAGAAGATTAGAAAATAAGATTCTGAAAAAAATGAGAAAATAAGATTCTGAAAAGATTAGAAAATAAGATTTTGAGAAGATTAGAAAATAAGATTCTGAAAAGATTAGAAAATAAGATTTTGAGAAGATTAGAAAATAAGATTGAAAAGATTAGAAAATAAAATTTTGAGAAAATTAGAAAATAAGATTCTGAAATTATTAGAAAATAAAATTCTGAAAATATTAGAAAAATAAGGTTCTGAAAATATTAGAAAATGAGATTTTGTACAGGTTAGAAAAATAAGATTCTGAGAAGATTAGAAAATAAGATTCTGAAAAGATGAGAAAATAAGATTCTGAAAAGATTAGAAAATAAGATTTTGAGAAGATTAGGAAATAAGATTCTGAAAAGAAGATTTAACATAAAATAGAAGAGATATTGGCCATTAAAATTCATTTTAAATTTTGTGAAAATTAAATCAGTTTTCCAATTTACTGCAAAACTCCCCGAAATAATTGATCTGTTTGAACGTGCTTGAGAGATAGGTAGTAGTTTATGGTCGAAAATCATCGAATCCATTAAAGGTGAATTATTTTCCTTCCACAAATACAAAGTTTTTACTTCAAATAGTTTTTTAATTAGTTGGATGAAACTAATTTTAGCCTTGCTTAATTATAGTCTTTTATCAAATATCAATAAATTTTATGAATTTGAGATGTTTGAAGTTTTAAAAACACATTTCTTAATATTCTGCTAATTTAAAAATTCGATGACTAACTATAATTTAGTTGGCTGTAGCAATAATGAGGCATATTCTGCAGTTTTAAATTTAGAAGAGTATGCTAGATTATTCTGACATCATTATTGAACTAGTTCTCCATCAGAATTGCGTTAAACAGATATGTATAGTCATTTGAGATCTTTTAACATTGCCTTCAAAACATAACTCCCATTTTTTAATGTAGGAAAAAGTTGGAATAATTTTATCTCTCTCTTATTTCATCTTATTTACCTTATCATATGTTCAGATCTGCAAGAACAAACTTGTAACATCAAGTATAAGCAATATAATTTCATTCCAGCGAAAAATTGAATACTAGACATCACTAAACATAATTTACTGTTGTTGTTTTCGAATGACGGAACTTTGATGCGAAATCCTTCACCGCTAGAATGCCAGACATTTAGCGAATTCAGTAACAGTTTTTATTCAACAATTGAAACGCATTGTCAAAAGTTTTGCCGTGTACAACATTTTCCATGTGATTTTCCACATGGTAAAAATTTTGATTTCCATATTAATTTAACTTTTTAAGAAAATTCATTTTTGAGATATGATACTTTTTAAGATGCAAAATAAATTTCAAATTTCTATTTGTATTTCAAACAATGAATTTGGCCGAGAGCTTTGATAGTGAACCGAAATTTGTTTCCATTCTTGTTTAAACAAGCAAACCATGATAGTCAAAAGCAGATATGTCTGAAAAACATCAGAATTTTCTTACAATGAGCCATACTAGCACTCAAATTGATAATTGAATAATAGTTAACATATAATAATTATTTTTGAATTTTGATTTTTAGGTATCTCAGGAAGTGAAAGAGCTACAGAATCTTCGAAACGAATATGGTAAGTTACGAAAACTTTATTACTTATTAAAAGTTGTTAAATGCTTTTGATTCTTATAATTTTTTTTATATTTATTAGTAGAAGATGGAAACAACAAAAATAGTAATTAACTTTAAAACAAATGAAAAAAAAAAAAAAGTAATCTGTTTGTTAAGCATTTCAAAAATAGTTTACATAATTTCTTACATGCGGGTATCAGACTATGATATGTAAAATGTACCTTAGTGGGGCTACTAAAAAGCTATACTCTTTATAAGGACTCTGTGGAAGAATCTTATTATCTTTATATATCACGCATTGTAATTTCTCCACATTTCAAACTTATATATACAAGTTCCAAATATATTAAAAATATCTTCATCAAGAATTTTTAAGTTTATCCTGAATCCTATTATTTATTTATCTTCAAAACGAAATATTAACCAAAATGGAATTATTTCAAGTTCATAACTTATAAATATTCCATACTTATTACCTATGGTAAATGTTAAATAGGTATGCAGTAACATATTGTGAGGAATTTTTGAGAATATGTTTGAGTGCTATTTCTTTCTTACTTTGCATTTGCAAATTAATTCTCCTATTCTCTCCTATTGTATATTAATTTGTAATTAATTCTCCTATTCACTCCTATTGTATATTAATTTGCAATTAATTCTCTGTTCTCTTTCTATTGAATATTAATTTGTAATTAATTCTCTTATTCTCTCCTTTTGTATTTTAAATTTATAATTAATTCTCCTATTCTCTCCTATTGTATATTAATTTGCAATTAATTATCCTATTGTATATTAATTTGTAATTAATTTTCACATTCTCTCCTATTGTATATTAATTTTTAATTAATTCTCTAATTTTTCTTTTTATCTAAGTTTTAAATGGCAATGTGACATATAATATATATATTCACCTTGCCCTTATCACAGAAATATTAGATAAATTCAAGTAAATTTAACATATAAATTATAAAATGAATGAATAAACTTAAATAAAATAAAGAAAAAATATTTTGCCTCCATCAGTTATTCTTAGAACACTTTGTGTCGGATTTATGTCTGTTTGCTGAGAAAAGTATTTAAAGTAAGCATTGGATATAATACTAAATCTGTCAATTATAAATAATTTCTAAGGCCTTGACTTCTATACCGACATAATCTTAAATAAATGTATATTATCTTTGCTTAAAGCATGCTCTATCTGTTTTACTGGCTAGATGTGGTTTCTGCTTGACTGCTATACCGATATCATACTAATTAACAAGATAAAGAAAATACATAGTGAAGTGTCAAAAATTGTAATTCCTTTTTAGCGTTCATGTAAAATAGTTTAATTACTTTTAATTTACAAATACAAAAGTAAGAAAGAAATAGCACTCAAACATAGTCTCAAAAATTCATCACAATTTGTTACTGTATGCGTCTTTACAAAAAGTATTTAGCTTTATCAATGCACGTTCATTTTATTTAAGTAAACTATAAAATAAATAGCTTAAACAGTAATGCAAAACTATCAAATGTGCTTCCTATGTCTTGAAATGATGTATAAAATGTGTCTGGGATCCGAAATAATATATTTTATATAGAATGAATCGTTTGTTTCAGCCGAGCCCCCCAATAGCACTCATGATCCTGAAGAACCCCTTCCGACTCCCCTGCCGAGTCACGAGGAGCCAGAAGCCAATAGCAGAAGCGCCATCTTTCGGCACCGAGGAATCACTCAGGCTAAAAAAGATAAATATTGGAATGTATGTAACATATGATTTAATCCTTAATACTTATTTATTATTAATCGTATTACATTATTTATGTTTGTTCTGTTCATATTTTGAGTGAGTTATTTTAGTTTTTGTAAATAACAAATACCGTTCAATGCAGATGCTAAAAGGATTGTGAAGTTACTCAATAAATAATTATTAACAGAATATTAATAATCAATAAAATATTAACAACTAATAAATATTGAATGCATTATAATCTTTATTTTTCTAAATTGGCTTAAGCAAACAGCATGAGTACAAATATTAGCACGAGTACAGGTAAAAGAATCAAGTCCAAGTAAAAGAATACACACACACTAAAGGCACTTTTAAAAATGAAGTAAATCATTTGAACTGATAGCCCGTCATAAAAAAACCGAACTTAAGGTTGCCGTAAAATGAGTAACGAACTGAGTTGCCGAGCATGCTTAGTTACAAAATCACCGATCGTGCGCATGACTTAAAATCGCCTATCGCGCATGATTGCACGATAGTTCTGTCGTCCCCTATCATTACTTCTATTTATAGAAATGCCATTTTTAATTTGTTAAATTTGCTGCAATGTTCATTTAAGGAAATATAACTTATGAACATTTTGTATCCTAATATAAAAATACTTATCAAAAATTTAATCTAATTAGTTATCAGGAACATATAATTTTGAGAATTACGTTAAATAGTGGAATATATGAGACGTTTATTTATCAGACAACAAGATTTAACCACAGTCATATACAGATTATTCTAATCCTTTACAAGAATTCTGAAATAATTTTCTATGGAAAAATGGAAAAAATTTAAGGTTTCATAGAACTGTTATTCGATCATTCTTTTTGGGTAATAAATGATGGTGGAAAACTGATTCAACTGTTTCTCTTAGCGTAAATTTGTATTATAATAGCTTGTGTTAGCTATTCCTAATGGAATGAGGATATAGAACTATTCCCGTCTGCTTCTAAATATTTTAAGCTTGGAAATAATTTACCACCTCATTAATTTTTTACTTTCAGAAAAAAAAAACCTTTTTTTTTTTTTATGGTTAACTTTTTACTGTCATGTTAATTCAATGATTCTATTTATTATAATCATGTAATCAAATTATAAAAGAAACGCTTCGAAAAATATATTACTTTTTTTCCAGTAGATTAAACTCGAATCACTTTCATTTATAACAAAATTCGGTTTTAAGTTTTTGTGGGTCCACAGCTGTCATGTAAATGAATAATTTTTTTGAAAGATGGCAATGTAATAATAACAATAACAATAATAATATTAAAAAAAAAAAAAAACGTCAAGCTGTCTTTCTGGTTCTAATCACAAGTTAACTAAATGTAGAGAACCAACTTATCTTATAAAATAACTTGATTCTTACGAAAACACTCCTATAATTATAAAGAATTGTTTTATTAATATTGAAATGAAAGCTTATAGAAATTTTCTCCATTCTTTTGAGATTCAAAATAATGCTAAAATGGATGAGTAGATCATCGAAGTTTCTAACTATGGTTGAGTGATGGTAAAATGGTGATGGTAAATGAGTGATGGTTGTCCAAGCATCCATTTGTTTAAAATTTAAAAAATTTCCCCATCACATAGTTGAATGTAAAATAATGAAAATTAAAGATCCATTTCTTTTCTATTCTGAAAGGGTGAGCCATCACAACAGCTTCTGCGAGACAATTGTTTTAATCCGTGCATGCCAAGAATAATAATTAAACAGCGATTCAATCAAATGAAGTCCCTTTTTTTCTCTTTTTGTTAAATGTTAAGGTTTCCATTACTTTTGAATTCGGGAAGAAAATCATCCATATAAAGAATATCTTATTACTAAAAATTTAAGTGTTCCGAAGCGATTAACGATTCCATAGTAATATTTTTAAAAGATCAAGTAAACCTAAGTTACGATCTAAAAGAACCCATACATTTCTTATTGCCATTTTCGTCACAAGTCTTCATCTGGTAGCTTTCGCCAAATAATTTAGATCGAAAAAAATCACCTTTAATAAAACTAAAGTATAACAAAATGAGAACATAGGCTGTAATTAAAATTTTATACTGTAATAATTTAATTATCTTAGAAAGATATATATAAAAGATTTATTATTATATCTTAATAAAGATATTTATAAAAGGTTTATTATTATATCTTATATAGATAATAATAATAAAAAAAAAGAATTTATCAGGGCCTATTTCCTTCTTTTCACAATAAAATTTACCATTTAAAATTTGTTGACTTAACATCGCTCGTGAATTCAAATGAAATTATTGAACAAAATATCTCCAGAATTCTCAGAAGTAAATGAGAAAGATTAAATAAGCACATGTAGTGAAGGAACAAATAGTGGAAATTTTTTTTCGATTACAGCTCCATTAGATCCTTTTATTACATTGTTCACTTTTAAGGTTAAAGCTGAAGAAGATTTTCAATAGACAATCAAATCACGCTTTGTATTCGCTTGGAAAATAGCATTCGAAATAAGAAAAGTAATTATTCTTTTCGTAGGAGAATGGAGGATATGCCAAATACGCTGGTATCCAGTATTCCCCTCAAGATCTAGCAGCTTACGTCTTCAATACTGGGGATGAGGAAGGTGTTGCTGTGGCTGTTGAAGAACTTGTTCGAGAAGGATTGGTGAGCCTAAGTTTTGTGACCTATCATACAACAAATAATATAAAAAAAAATTTTTAAAGTCAATTCCTACTTTTTTTCATTAGATTGCAGAAAGTCCTTTATAAATAATTTTCATTCATTTTTTTAAGTTTATCTGGCGCCATCTATTGGTAGATATATGCAGCTTAAATCTAAAAAAAAAACTAAAATTAATTAATTAAATTTAATTACTGAATTAATATTTGAAAAACTGTATTAACAACAAGTGTCATCCATTACAAGTTAAAAAAATGTATCTGAACTTGAGTGGATGAATAAAAAGTATTTTATTAACGATTGGAAATTTGAACAAAATATATAGGAAGAGTATGAGCTAATAGAAGGAATTGAAAAAGGAGAAAGAAAATGCAATTATTGAAGTCTTTTGATTTTCACAGATGGGCCGAACTGATGCGATCAATTATTTGCAAGACGTCAAACAGATCTTAATGTATCTGCGGGATCAATACGAAAAACAGAAGGAAGAAATGAAGAGCAGAACTTCTCCAGAACTACAAATGACACAGGTAATCTTTTTTTTACATATTCTTCTTTCACAGTTGAATCTGAAACAGTAAAATACACGCAAGTAGTTAAGGAAAGAGTTTATCAGTTTTATTGGGGGAGTTATGAAAAAGAATGAGGTTTTAAGAATAGTTGGTACGAAAAATTAAGAACACAAAAGTTAAATTTACATTCAAAGTTAAAAAAATGAATTTTATTTTATTTTAAGTATGAGATTTATATCAATGGAGTTGTTAGGAAGTGTAAAATAGGTCAATATAAATGAGCTATTTGAAATGAGTCTGTTAACCTCTTTAAATCTTATTTTTATAACAGATGTTGATTAAGTGGAAATTTACTACAAATGTTTCTTAGGAACAGTAAAAAAATTTATATAATTAAATACACTCGCGAAAATTTAGAGCGAGTTATTTCTAAATAGATTTAGGACGAGGTATTTTAAATAGGAAATTATCATGATTTTTTTTTAATTACACAATAATCTTTTTAAATTACGCTAGGATAGAACATGTTAGAGTAAAAGAAAAAAAGAGATTGGAGGCTGTTGCATACATAAATAATTTAAAGGAGCGGTAGACTTTTCATAAAAAGAAAACTTGAGATGGAATTTCTTCATTTCTGTATAGTAGGGGGCAGGGGAATATGTGCCAATTTTAAGATTTTAATATCTTAGAAAAAAAGATTTATACATAAATGCTTGAATGCAACCATTGATATTGTAAAAAATCAAATGCTTTATCATTGAATAATTTTTAAAGAATAGCTGAATATCCTTTAAAATTTAACAACTGCTGGAAAAATTAGAGAAAAATTAAAGAACACGATCATCGACTATTCTTAGGAAAATTAATTTAAAGAATTTTGGTTAAAGCGATATGAATGATAACAAAAAAAATTGTCTCGTAAAACAACTATTTGAATAAAAAAGTTTCCAAAATTAGTCGAGTTTTACTTAAGCATCCATTTGAAGAAATTTGTTGTATAATATGTCTTAAGCATCCATTTGAAGAAATTTGATGTATTTGTCTTAAGCATCCATTTGAAGAAATTTGTTGTATAATATGTCCATGATTGTTAACCTTTTCTATCCATGATTTTTAATCTTCAATGTCTCTTTATGTAATGATTTTTAATCTTTAATGTCTTTTTTATGTAATAATTTTTAATCTTTAATGTCTTTTTTATGTAATAATTTTTAATCTTTTCAAAGTATTCCAAAAAATTGTAAATACCATTAAATGCTAGATACTAGCAGCTACTAGGTTCATTAAATATTAGATAATTTACATAAAATACTTTTTATATAATAATGATAGAGAATATATTTTGAAATTTTAGTATGAGTACACACTTTTTAATGTTCAAGGTATTATTTAGAACTCGATAATTTTTAATGCAATTGTTCTGAGATAAAATTTTAATAAGAATAAAACGCATATAAAAGTGTCTATTTTATTTTATTCACTAGCAATCTAATATTTTCTAACATTGGTTGCTATCACTCTAATTAATAAAAAGTTGATTTTTCTTCAGAGATTTCCTGTAAAAAAGGCAAAACACTCCCTTTCTGAAGACAATGAAAAAACAGAAAGCAAAGATTCGGAGGAGTCCTCTTCAGAGCCCACGATCGACCGCCGTCCTGTGCGAATAGTCCTGCCCCCACTGGCCCACCCAAACTGCCACCTCACCCAACTGAGCGACCAAGAGTCCTTCCTAAAAAAGAAGACCGTAAGAAGATTGTCCCTTCTGAGCCTGTAAAAGTTGCCGAAAAAGTTTCGGATCAGTATCAAGATGACGTGTTGAAAGACGAAGATAACAAAAGGAGAGTGCCGCCTAAGAATTCCAACACTTTTACAATGGAAGTGATCTACAAACTTGCGAAGGACATGTTCTCTCAAAGCATTTTGCGAGGTACTAGAATTAAAGTTTTCATATTTCTTTTAATGCTATCTTATTCAAAATATGCTGCAATATTTTAAATCACTCTGTAAGTAATTGTTTTCGTAAATGCACAAATAAGTATCATATTTACTGACAATAACTTTAAAAAACATAATTTTTTATGTGTTGCTTCTGTTCCCCCAATATGGTCTAGCTATTAGACCAAATTCATAAGTCCATAAACCTCTAAAAGTCTAAAACTAGAAGAGGTTCAGAAAAACCCTCGTCCAATGTAAAATCAATACAGTTTAAAATATGAGCAGGCGATGCTTGTGCAATCCTACACTAGGTGCAAGTCCCAAAATTCTTCTGCCCTTGTTCATGGTGAGATTCCTCTAGTGTCCACTGGCAAAACGTGATAAGCAAGTTTGTTGGCATCTATAGCCCCCACAGAACAGGGTATCATACGGCGATCTCTATGGTACCAACCATGTGTTGGAGGGACATTCCAGAGATCCTTAATTATTTTCCCAAACTCAGAAAACACCTCACTATAAGTGCGAAGCACATCGAACTAGGAAGTCTCCGAAGAAGCAACCTTTGCTAGAGAATCCGCAATATTTTTTATGTAATATGTATCTATACACACGACACGATCTTAATTATATTTTTCGTCTTCAAATCTTTTAATATCAATTTTTAATAACTTCTAATTCTTTATTTTAACAAAACTATCTTCCTTATTAAGACAAAAGAGCAACTTGACTGCACTACGAATATAGCACTGCACTTAGTAAAATAGAAATTATAAAAAATTACATTTGTTTATTTTAGATGACCCAACTGCCGAAGAAACTTTATCAGGACTGGTAGAATTTTTGGAGACTGAAGTTGGGAATAAACGAATATCACCTGGAATGAAGGAGAAAATTTTGGGTAAAACTGATTTTAAAATATTCTACCTGTTGAGCCTTAAATTACTACCCTTAAATTACCCCTTACCCACCTTAATTCTACTCTTTAAAACTATTGCATATGTAGAAGAACTTAAATCTTCATACATCTGTCTTTATCTAATTTATCTGCGTTATTGCTGACCTCAATGAAACTCTCTCCATAAAAGGCACTTTTAAACATATGTGTATAGGTAATAAATAATTCCACGTTTTGAAAAGTTATTATTGCCATTCGTTCTACATAACCAATTATGTAAATGTTTGTTAGAATTCAGACATGCAAGAATTTTTTTAATAAATTTGGTTTATGGCAGAGTTGGGATTTTATCTCTAGATGTATTAATAAATACTCAATTATAAACGAATGCTGTTTCTTCTCATATTTCTCATGAATTATTTTTTGTATTTTACGTTTCTTTTACTTGATTCAAATGCAATTGGTACAGAGCAGCAAAATAAAAATAGTTTGAACTAAGTTTAAATGATACATTAAAAATTTCATTTAGTATCTTAACAAATAATGTGCAATGCTGAATCACCAAAATGAAACACCAAGAGATATCAAAGTTAAATTTATTAGATAAATAACACAAAGTACAATGAGGAAATGATTGAAAATACAACCCTTTTGAGTGGAGAAACAAAAAGTAATCAGTATTTTGCATAAATACCACGGTTGACAATAACTGCTGGCAGATGTCTCGACATTGAATGAGATAGGATGCGTTCAAGGGATATGCCAGTACATGCTGCTTCCACGCGCTGCCAAAGTTGGTCTGGCGTAACGGTGGGTGGTTTATGATAGGACTGAAATTTTCCAATAATCAATCTGACATTTTCGATGAACAACAGATCGGGAGAGATGCAGGCTAAGTAAGCAGCAATGGACGTTCCATTAAGGGATACCTAAACAACTTAATGTCCCTAAGACTCCATATACTCAATTAAAAGAAGAAATAAATTAAGGTAAATATAGCACATTAAAGTTAAAATAAAAAATAATATGAAAGAAAAACGAGAGCTACCACTCTGGGAAATAAAAATTTTAAAAATAAAAAACTAATTATGTAAAAATTAAAAGTAACAATTAGGGGTCTACTGCATATGCCATCGAACAAAGTAAAAGCTAATAAAAAAATTATAGAGAGACTATAAAAAGTAAAGGAGATAGGCATTAAGAAAATGAAGTATTTATCACTACAATTAAAAAATAATATTATAGAAATTATTTAGCAAAGTATCGAAATATAAAAATAAATGCCATACAGCCAGATATGAGTAAAACAAGAAGAACGGTGATTGAGATAGCAGGTGAAAGTAGTCGCTGGTGGGGGCAGATAAGCTCCCATAGTTATGCACCCAACGGGTGATATGTGCAGTTTCTTATCAGCAATTTAGAATAAAGGAACAGCCCAGGTTCACAACGTACTTGGAGAATCAACCCTCCGTCGTGTCGTTTGACTTTGGGAAAAGAGTCGAATTCTTATGTTAGAATCACTATCGGTCAATTTGCGCTATTCACAACAGAATCATAATCTGGAAGGGCTTATAGTAGTTCGTTTTGAATCTGAGGACATTTTTCAAAAAAAAAAAAAAAAAAAAAGATCAATACTTTTAAATATAATCAGTGATAAGGTGAATACGACGATCTTTGTGAATGTTTTTCCTTAGGAGCGTCGGCAATAGAAGCGAGACTTATTTTGATGTACTTAGAACAATGCAATCTAGTGTGCAAAGAAGAATTTCTGAACGTAGCTTACTGCATGCTATCTACTGTTGAAATATGGCCGCAGGAAAACCTTGAACATGAGGATAGACAACAAACAACCAAAACCATGATAGACAACCACACCCAGACTTGGTTATTAAGTGTACTAGCAGTACGTATTGAGGGGAAAGGGTGTGGGAGTAAAATACAATATCACCTCAAAGCATAATGCCAAGTGAAGCAACGACATGGTGATGCATAATGCTACAGTTATGCAACCTCTCGCCACGGTGTCTCCAGACTCGGATGCAATAATCGCTTACAAAACATATATATCGCAACTTAAATAATAATTTAAGTAATCAGAAATAATATATTTTATTGCTGTCAAGTATTTTATTAAAATTTAAAATTTTAACTCACCTTTCCTCAAATTTATTTTTATTTTTCGAGTTTTGTGTTAGTAGATTTAATGAAATAATGTGGATTTTTTTTTCCAGTTTACTATAGATATTTGAAGTTTGTTTTGTAGCGATTTCTTTTAATGAGTTTGATACTTCTGTGCGGAGTATAAAAATGTAGATAAATTTTCAATTAAAAAAAAATTCATAAAATCAATTTTAGCTGTCAATTTGGGTGCTTTTTGTAAGGAAAAAAAGATTTATCACGCTACATCAAATTGCATGTACAAAGTTGTGAGGAGCTTTAATATTATAAATTTAATAAGAAAAAAAAGTGTGACTAAACATACAAAATTTTTAAAACTAGTAAGAATTAAAAAAAAAAAAAATTCTGGTTTGATAATAATAAAGAGTTTTGAAATAGATACTTTATGCACATTTAATTATTTCTAAATGAAATTTGAAATATGTGCACACATTATCAAGAACAGGGTAAGAAACTTTTCACTTTGAAAATTCTTTTTCAGAAATTGTTTCCGCTGCATTAGTAGACAGCTTGAGAGAATATCAAAGATTTCTACATGAAAATCAAGCCCCAATTTTTGATGATTCTGGTTTATATCGACATTTGTCCGATTCAAGTGGTCCAACAGTTTCAAAAATTCCCATGTCAGAAGTTTATCGCAAAATAACTGCTCAAGGTAAATCTTCTTGATTTTCTTCTAATTCTGTTATCTTTATAAAACTTGAATGTTGCATAAAACTTGAATTGCATGCCATTCAACATAATGTTCATTACAGAAACACAACAAACACTTTTATCACGATTTATGTGATATGCAGACATAATTATTTGTAAAAAAAAAAAAAATACCTCTAAAAATAAACAGAAAAGAATTGCTTATGAAATCACACCTATGAATTAATAAGAGTATATGCGTCTCGGCATACGTTTTTAAAACTCACGAAACTATACCAGATCTTGGAAATCCCATTTTGTGATACCCTATATGGCATTTGCTACTGCAGATTGTTTGGCTCCCTTCTAATCGACCAATAACTCTCTAAGCTTCTAATTTAGTTAAATGATTTCTTTCAGGCATTGTGCTCACTGATACAAAGCAATCAAGGTTCATTGATAACCTATTTTCAAATGCTACATTTCGATAAGCTGAATGTTAAGTCTCATTCGCTATCGTTAACACGTGATTTTCTATTTTCCCACACAAAATTTGCACATTCAAACGTTTAAAAATATGGAACATTTGCCTTCTTATCTCTTTTCTTTCATTTCTTAAAAATAAATTTCGAATATACTAGTACCGTTATTTCATAGGAAATTTACAATATCTTTTAGTTATTTTGAGTAGTCTAGGAATATGAGTTATAACTGACGAAAATATTTGATGATATAGTGAAAATTGCGATTTGTCTCTTGAATGTAAATGTTCTTTCATGCTCTATTAGAATCAAATCTGGTGATTTTTGAAACCATTGCATATGCAGAAGTACTTAAATTTCCATACATCTATCTTTATCTAATTTGTCGGCGTTATATTTTCTGAACTATTTCCAAATTGCAAAGTCGGGAATGTTCTTTTTGAAATAGCTTTGTTTTGCTATGGGATTACATTTCATGCAAATTTAATTTGTATGTTTTAAACTAGCACTGCAACTTATATGACACGTGTGTATAATTTAGATTTTAAATCCAAATATCGAATGTAATATGGTTTGATTCTTACTGCTTTACCGGTTATGTCTTATCTGGAGTATTTTAAACCATATGATATTTTCTATATTAAAACTGATTCAGCTTCCTGCATATATAAAGAATTTTTAAAATGGGGTCCTTTGTACTTTTTGAATTTTAATCACCTGCATATCATTTGAACATAACACTATTCTTCACTCCTATCTGAAAAATAGATATTTTTTTGTGAATTTATATAATAATAACGAAAAAAACATCACCTTTGACTTTCCATGAGAGAGCATAACAGATCGATAATACGTTTTGATTTCGCCAATGACTTATCTAACAACACCGAAATTATAATTTGTATGGATGAATATGATTATACTATTATTGTAAAATAAAAGAAAAAATTAAATTCCATTCTTTCATAATTATATAATTTTTAGTGGTGAAATACAAAAATTTTCAATTCATTCATTAAATACTATTTTCTGATTAACGTCAGAAAAGCTGAATAAGTTTTTTTCTTTTTACCTTATACTATTTATTTGAAAACATATTATAGGAGGAAGCTTCGAAACAAATATTTTGGAGATATTCTCGATGGAAGATGAATTTTGTTGTGACATGTCTTAATCCTGCACCATTTCTGTAAACAAAAATTCAGGAATGCTCTAGAGAATTTTATCCATTCATCAACAGGAAATCTTAAGTGTACAATAAAATAAAATTCTCATGTACACCGCCATCAAGACTCATCATCATTTATTTCTATTCAAATGGGTATATGCAGTTAAGTCCCAATAATGGACATTTTCTATTACATTCCTCCACAACTGCATTAATGAATTAAAACTAACACAAAATGTAGTTGCATCAAGTATAAAAATTAAGAAAAGAAAAAATATTAAAAAAATTATATCCTCACTGACATATAATCATTCAAAAACTTTATATGCTCATGATGATATAAGAGAAAATGCATGAGTGTGTGTTAGATGATGTGTTAAATTGCCTACTCTCACCAATTTTATCATTTCTGTATGAAATACTTTAACATCCATACATTTTGGAAAACTCTGCTGTTGTTACAGAAGAAAACTGTAATTCAAGTACTAAAAGTCCAACCAATTCTGTGATTCTATGAAGTTTTTCAAATTTTATTTTTTTAATAACTTGTCTCACAGTAAGGCTCAGGTTCAAATCCTCAAGCTTTGTAATCACTAGTTTCAAAAGCGAAGGAACTCGTTGTAAAAGTGTGTGTGTGTCTCCTATTGTAAGCCTAGAAGAAATCAGTGTTGGCCAGTTTCAGTGAAATTATGTATACTTAAATTAGAAAAATATCAGCAAAAACTGCAAAGAAACCACAAGGAAAAAAAAATTTCAAGATAATTTGCTCTTATAATAATATTAAACTCAAAATTCATCCTCTTAGGCGAACAAAATCTGCAGTAAATTTGTTACTTTTACACACTCACATATACACACACAAGATTATTTGTAAAATTCATTTAAAGTTCATATATTAAGAGAATAAACAATATCGTGAGCAATACTTGTCTTAAAGTAAGTATATAGCTAAAAATTAATCACTCATGCATGCTGCATGTCATGAAAATGCAACATTCATTAGCAATACCATATATGTGTAGAAAATAACATGTATAACAGGAAATAAATAGTCAATTTGAATTTTAGAACTGTTTTGTCATAATTCATTTTTTTTTGTATTAAATGTACTTTTCAAAAACAAATTTATATAAGATCATACATTTTCAGATGTTATGTCGCAATTCGACCCCAAAAACAACAGGCCCAATTCGAGTAAGTTGAAGTTGACTGGGAAATTTTTTCGAGTTTGTAGGATTTTTTTGGTTGTATTCATTCTTCTGTTCTTTCAGGCTAATCAGCTTGAGAAGTAATCGAAGCGCAAGACGGACTCTACCAGCCATATCCTCCTCCTTCTGTTCCCCTGCACTTTAGTAATTTGCACATTATTATGCTTTTGCAGATGACCAAAAATAAATAGAAGCTCTATGTTCACAATATACTCCATATAATCTTCACTTTGTTTTAAAAGCATTTATTTAAACTGATTTCAAGAACACCTGGTTACACTCTAATGCATTTAATTTTTATGTAGCATTCTAAGATTTCACTTTCTCAGATAAAAAATAATGAACCATCAATAATAAAGATCTATTTAAATTTCGGAGGCTACAGGTCTTCCATAGAAGCTAGGTCGCAGCAGTTGAGTAGCCATTGGTATCATACAGAAATCTAACATTTAAAGATAAATAAAAGATTTGAAATTGTCTTAACATTTTAAAAATAGTGATATTCCAAATTTTCTATTTATCGGTGTCCTTTCAAAATAAGAATTGAGTTGGAAAGTCCTATAATATTCTAATGTGCATCATGCTGGTATTTGAAAATAAATTCTGGATAGACAAAACAGTATTTATTATATTTTGGTATTTTTTATGAAGCTAATTACTAAAAGAAATTTTTTAATATTTCCTTTACATGTAAGAAACACATATATGTAAAATTATACATTTTGTTTCTGAATTTAGGCAATTTGATTGCCTTTAAATAGTAAACAGAGAGGAAAAGAGCTAAATACAAAAGGAAATGTGCAGTTTATAGCTCAATTATTATTGATTGTTTGGATAACAGTCATTAAATAAATTTATTTTCACTAACAGAGATAGTGGAACATTAAGATGGATAGAACAGATGAGCTTCTTGGTGAGCGGTACATAAAATTTAAAAATAATTCAACTATTCTGTTTTGATTTCTTACAGCGTTGATGAAACATGTTCGTCAATTTTATTTCATTGTAACTGCAGGCAATGCCTAAAATCGTAAACGTATGTTGTTGTCACTTCATGCTTGAAAGAATAAAATATTCCACAGTCACAAGCTAGGAAAGCATTTTCTATTGATTCTAGGTGTTGAATAAAAAAATAATTTCAAATTTTATTTAATTACCGCGAAACATTTTCTTGTTGGAATAATTTTTTTGATTCTTTGGAATTTTTGACAATAAAAAGCACCTAATATTTTGGAATATCACTATTTTCGAAATGATAGTTCGTTGTCTATTGCTAATTCCCTGCTGGATAGTTGGATGAAATAAAAAAAAGTATATGAGGTATGTAAATAAGAGTATTGTATTTAAAACTGTTTAGAGGTGTGAATTTTATTTTTTACACTACATAAGTCTATATATGCCTAAACAGTAATCGTAAAATTATATTCATAAAAGCTTCCAGAAGCTGAAATTAGTTTCAAACCCACCAATGACGTTCAAAAATATTTTATCACATTATGAATTATGGAATATGTACCGATTCGAAATAAAATTCCTTCAATTCTACTATTCTATTAATACATTTTATGAATATTTTGAAAACTTTTTAGAAATTTTATAACAAACACTGTTTAGATCCACCTCTATAGAATTTTAATCACCTCGTTAAGTACATTTATTAAACAAATTATAGTTTGCAGCGAATATGATAATAGATGTATATAATTACAGCTATGATCTAAAAATGAGCTCTTCTATTTAGTGCAAAAATTGATAAGTAGTTCCTTATTTTGTGTCATGTATTTTGCTTAAAGAAGATTGTGAATAATGCACTGAAATTATTCATCTGAAGTTTGCTTTTTATGTAGTTAATAAAATCCTATATTATACTAAAAGCATTCAAATGTCTAAATTTATTTTTAAAATGAATAAGTATTTTATTTATAACTCTGTGAATACAAAATCGAAACAGATCACAATCCAATACATTCTATAACATTTAAGAAGGGTTTAATCTGCACTAACGAATAGTTCAGAAGGGATACAAGGTCCACTTTTTAAATATTTTTTATTTTTTGCTTAAATGAAAATTTCAATTTGCTTTAAAAAGGCTGTGAACATTCTTTGAGCCTGTAATTATCTTGTGATTTGCTTATAACTCGATTTTCAATGAATAGATGATAAATTAAACATTTTGTGTGCTTCCGTGAATGGACCACTTTACCCCGGGGTAAAGTAGTATATTTCTGAGATCCTGTTCCTATTAGAACAGGAGTTTAAATAAGTAATATAAAAACAAATTTTTTTAAAGTCAATTCCTAATTTTTTATCACTATATTGCAGAAAGTCCTTTATAAATAATTTTCATTCATTTTTTAAGTTTATCTGGCGCCATCTATTGGTAGATATATGCAACTAAAATCTAAAAAATATAATTAATTAATTAATTTTAATTAATGAATTAATATTTTAAAAACTGTTAACATCAAATGTCATCCACTACAAGTTCAAAAATGTATTTGAACTTGAGTGGATGAATAAAAAGTATTTTATTAACGATTGAAAATTTGAACAAGATATATATAGGGAGTGTGTGAGCTAATAGATGGAATTGAAATAAACATTTGGAATGCAATACTAATCACAATTCATAACTAATATAGTTCTAATAAGTAATTAATTATGTAAGATTTACCTTTGAATTCATGTTTTTATATATTTAGGGAAACATTAGAATATTACATTAAGTATGCAAATAGAAATTTTTTTAAACGATACCCTGTACTGAAATTAAACAAAAACCAAATGATTATTAAATTTTGACAAAAATAAAATGAAAGAGTCTTTAAGCTTCTTTGAATATTTCAGATCAGAAGAAAGATAATATCTATAAAAATGGATTTGTCTTTTCAACTTCTGTGAAAATAATACAGTTCTCCTCAAATCATTTACCTATTTCTTTTACATAAAATATTTTGAATGGAGAACTATGATTTTCCTTTAAAGTAACAATTCAATGTCATGTAAAAATTTTTTTAATTTCTCTTTTTTTGAAAATTTCACATATTTTTAAATTTTGATGTGCTTATTTGATGATATCATTATACGAAAAGAAACAGATTCTCTTATTGGGACGTATAGATTTACTGACATATTATTTATTATTACTTATTTGATTACAACTTATTGATTATTACATAAAATAATTTAATACTGGCATTTAAAATTGGCGTACAACATTAAGAACACATTGAGAGTAATTATTACGTTAAAAAGGGTACATTTATTTCAGCCTTAAATTATTTTAAGCATTTATTAATTTAGTTATAAACAAAAATTTATTGTTAATTAGAGTTGTAAAATTGCCGTTCATTTAAATGACATAATTTTCAGTATTCTTCCTTTCTTTTAAATCTCTTTTGTTTTGAAAGGAATAATTAATTAGATAATTCCCCTTAATCACATTTCCCTAATCTTCTCTACTGGTGCCTAAAATTACAGAAAAAAAAAATGCCTGAAATTCAATCATCTTCGTCTTCACAAGAATTAGAATCTATTATAGTGATGTAAATGAATGATAACGTTATAGTGTATGAATTTATGATGTTGTAAAAGTACCTGATCAAAAACATTTGCTTTAAAATAAAATTTTATTTGTCGCGTATACAAATAACATAAATTTATTTTCATATTTATTTTAGATTTAATTAAGTTTCAAAGTTATAAAAACTCTTATACATCTCCACATAATTTAATTTACTGATATTTAGGATCTTTAACTACAGTACTATGACAGTTAATAATTGTTTTTTTTTAAATTTCATAGTTTAATGCAGTTTTTTTTTCAACAACAAAATGTTTTTAATTTAATTTTTGTATTGGAATTTAAAATAATAGTATTTTAGTTAAGTAAAATATTGCGATTTTTGTTAAAATATAGTAATTTAACTTCCTTTAATGCAGAAATTTTTATGAGAAATATCCTAGAATTAGATAGTTTGATAAATTTGAAATCAGTAAATAAGGTAAACAATCAGAATATAAGTACAAGAATGCGCGAATATAAAACGTAACGGAAAAGACCATGATAAGAAATGTCTAGATTTGCTCGGAAGAAGTAAAAATAGATCGACAAAGAACTTCTGGAATCGATGTTTACATTTCTACTGTAGTCTTTTAGTTGCGTTCAGACTCAAGAGTGAATGTTTTAAACGTCGCACATCAAATCTATTTGCTTTAGTTGAAAAGAAACTAAAACGCATGCAGTTCCGTTTGTCAGCTTTCAACGCTAGATTGTTCATTCTTGTTTCTTTCCCCTCCAATCCTCGGTTCCAAAGTCTTAAGGGTCAACCAGTACTTGAAAGAAATGACCTATCAAGATTAAAGTCTTCCCAATTTCTATCCCTGGTTTTTCTCTCCACATGCGGTCCGCTGTATCCCCTCCGTGGATACCTGGCGAATCCGTACTATATCATACAGTATTAGGGCTTCTATTCATTTTCCAGCACAATATATTCCTCCACAAAAAATAGGTTATTATTCTTGCTTTAGTTTGAAGCTTGAATAATTCAATTACAATGTTGTTGGGTTTTATCATTTTTTTTTTCACTGCAAAAATTCATTTACAAAACGAAAACTACATTCATGCTAGTGTATTTCGAAATACAATTTTTTATGGGTAGGTACTCAACACTACTAACTTGTGTTACAACAAGTTTGTGAAAGCCTAACAAATTTTTTAATGCATACGATGAAGTGATTTTTGTTGTAGATGTATGAAAAAAAGACAAACAATGTTGACGTAAAAGCCGTTTAAATAGTTCAAGAGAAAAAAAAAAAAAAAGTGAATTTTCTTATAAGTAATATATAAAAATTTATTTCCATATGAAACAATTTATTAAAACTTAGATCATAATTATTTTTATCACTATCACTTTTATTTTCAGATTATTGTTAACTTATAAATATTTTAAAACCTCAAACTTCCAAAACTAATTTACTTTTTTTTTGAATATTCAAGTTGATTTTTAACTTTTTTAAAAATTAACTCAGAGGTTAAAACTTTTTAATTGCCATGTGCTTTTGTTGTATCTTAAGAAATAATGATGTCATCAAAACAAATAAATGTAGAAATTGTACAGAAATTCCCATTTTGATCTCATATGATAAATGTCTCCGTTGGAAATTGGGAATATATGATAATTGTACGCACATACATACAAATATTTCCAAATTACCCGCAACAGCTTTTCATTTCCAAATTTGTAGTCTTCTCTGAAAAGCTTTCATTTTGTCAATGGATGTGAGAATATTTTTTTTTTTTTTTCCTTGCCTGCAAATATACAAAATATAGAGCTTCTGAAATATGTCGGCCAAATACTGTAACCTAGCAAACTAAATTCGCACCGAAAGAGATTACAAAAAAGTAATTGTTTCTTTCTTAGCTCATGTACACGGGTAATTATTTCCCCCTTGACAGCCACCTCAGCTCAGTATATACAAGCAGCCATATGTGTTGTGAATCCCTATCCATACAAAACTCTTCGAAGTAAAGGGATTTGACAGATGTTGTTTTTAATAAAGTTTACCAGCTGAACTAGTTGATGTAAAACTTTTCTTAATTTTTCTGGAGGGAAAACCCCAACAAATTACGATAACGTTATCATTTTCTTTTTTTTTTTTATAAAAGATGTAAAGCCCTTTACACAGCTTACCATGAAAGGGGATCCAACCATACAAATACTTAAGTACGACTTCCATGTTAACTACCATTTATTAGGATAATTTTACAAAATGTTACAAACGTCCTCACATTTTGTAGACACATTTAATTCTTTGCAAAAAAGAAACTGATTTAATATTTAATCTTCATTAATAAAACGGGCGAATTCTGAGAGTGTCGCCTTTTGTTATTGTTTGTTGACTGATCAAGTTGCAATACAAAATTTGGATACTAAAATATACTACAGGATATATTTAAAGAAGACTTTTCTATAATATGCATGTTAACTGTATCGTTGGATAGAGAAATCTTGTTTATTTCATTGCTACTTCATTTCCTACTGCTATCATGACCATTTCTCTCCATGCAGACAAAATAAGGGATATAATTAAAGTATGAGCTTTCATACTTTTTTTTTTGCTAGAAGTTCTGAGACTTGATAAGAAACTAATTGAGATTTTTCAAAAAGTCATTATACGGTAAAGAAAAAAATATGACGTTTTTGTTTGACGTTCAGGTAATCTTTTGAGAAAACTTAGATATATCTTATAAATTAGAGTGTATATTTTAAAAATGTTTACTTAATTTTCTAGGAAGTAACAATGCATTTGCCATTTTACATCCACATACTAAAAAGCGGCAAAGGATGATCTTCACTTCCGGTCCAAGTGAAACCAATGCTTAAATAATTTTAATTATATTTTTGAATAGGCCATGATATTGTTTTCTTATTCGCAGTTAACATGTTTTCACTTCCAGAAAATAATTCTTCAATATCACGCTTCTTTTTAAAAAATTATCCATTTTATTTTGGTGTTTTACCTGAAAATAAGTAATATGCAGATAACACGAACTTTTAACACTTTCGAAACAAGGAATATTCACAACAAGAATACAACACTCTCTACCAACACCTCATAATTGTATATTCAGATGGTCAACCTCAGAGACTCCTATTTACAGACGGCGAAGTCTAATAAGCTGAAACAGAAATTTATTTGACATTAAAACTCACATAGACGCTAGATCTCCTAGTAGTTGATTACTGAATTTACAGCTCTAATTTTTCTGAAGCCTTCTAAAGCGTTAACAGTGTTGAGCGATTTTTATGTGGTAAGAGAAAAAAAAAAAATTAGAAAGTTTAAATATTTGTAATGAAAGCTCTCTTTGAACAGGAAATCTGACACGAAAATGTAATTATTTTTTATTTTTGTGTCTGCACAAATATTTCTCTGGAATACAACAGGGTGCACTAGTGCGCCCTGGCGCACCTTTGAAAACCTGTTAAAATGGTGGAAAATCAAAAATTATTTTCGTAGTACGGAAAATTGCATTTTTGTAGGTTTTCAGTGATTTAGTATCATGGTAAATTACATTTGTGTAGTAGCATTCTCTATCATTCTTTTCGAAGAAGCATATTTTTACATTAACAGTTCTTCTACAGACTTCAAGGCATATAGGAATTAATTCCATATCATTTAACAAACATTTGATAGATATGAAATAAAATTGAAAATAAATATTCAAAATAATAGAATAATTTTTTATTTAATGTATATTAATAAATACATCCATTAATGAATTATTTCCATTTCAGTAAGGAATGGGTGTATTTGTTATTACTTTTTGTATTTTTTAGACTGACAATTTTTCTTTATCCTTTTAGCAACTTCTTATGTTAACAAAAATTTTACCAATTTTTGATGCGTTTCATCTAAAAATATGATTATTAAATTATTTAATAAAAAAATATATTACATTTTCCTCTGCATTTTTTTTGCCTGCTAATTTTATATTAAATTTATTTAATTGAAATACAAATTATTTTAAATATACGATAGTAAGAAATAATACATTTATTTCAAATTTAGAAGTATTAAATGATATACGAGTTTTGAATGAGTAAGAAAAATATTCTTATATCTTTACTATAAGATATTTCTATTTTTATAAGCAAAAGTAGTGATTATTTAGTTTTGAAATGAAATCTAAAATTATATGTATCCAATTTTTGAGAACACAAAATGTAGTGCAAAAGACCAATATGCCATGCATAAGGAGAATGAACACTAATCACATATAGGTAAATAACGGATAAATGCCATAAATGAGTTTTTAAATATTATGCAACAAATATTATTTTGAGAATTTTATTATTTTTAGATATCACATAGTGACAGATTTTCTAACCACAAAAATTTCCTGAATTTTGTAAGCACGTTTATGAAAAACAAATGTGCTTACGAAAATTCAGTTTGAATAATAAATGGGAAATAAAGAATTGTTTTATTCTTCAAATGACAGATTACAGTAATTTTTAATAATAATTTACAAATTAAAAGTATTTTAAAATTTGAATATTTAACAACATAACAAATAAAACAAATTAATTATATAGAAAAATTCAAAAATTTTTAGAAATTAAAAAAAAAATTATGCTTGGTGGGGAATAATTTACGGTTAGCTTAGCTTACTTTTTACAGTTGTACTATAAAATATCAATAAAATTTGATATTAATTTAAATTGAATACATTTATTTGAAATATTTATTGTACAAACATTTAGTATTATACGTTCACAAACAATTTATTTATCCTAATTCTTCCTATATAGAAAAATTTATTGGCGGCACGATATAGACTCAAATCATTTGAACAATTTTTGGCCCTATGACAAATGTTGATGTAACCAGTAAACACTATCGCCAGCAGAAACGCCAAAAAAAAAAAAAAAAAGAATTCTTACACCTTTGGTTAATTATTACACCTCTAATAATGATCTTAAGTGAAGTCAGAGATAGGGTCATTTATATTAGGCTTTTATTCGGGGTTAGTAAATTTAAATAAAGCAAATATCGCATTTTGGCGCAAAAAGCGAAATTTTCCGTTTTTGTAGCAGAATACGGCAAGGAATGAATTTTGGAGCAGTTATACATAGACTTTCCATCCCTACTGTTATAAACAAACATATGGATAAAACCTTAATTTTGAGAGGGGTGAATTTGATCTGCAAAAGGCGAATTTGTACTGTCAAACTTACATATAAACTAACATTTTATTTTTTATATTTAAAATACTTTTATTGATGGTCATTTTTGTACTATGTGTAATCAAATAATTTAAACATTTATGTGTGCTTTTTGCAATTTTTAATATAGCTGTGAACAAGAAATGAAATTTTTAAATT